>UESW01004795.1:71683-113067 GCA_900491605.1 Calamus simplicifolius | reverse complement strand
AAGCCCTGCACCAGCCAGGCATGAAGCCCGACACCCATCGGCATCTGAAGCCCTGCACCAGCCAGGCATGAAGCCCGACACCCGTCGGCACCTGAGGCCCTGCACCAGCCAGGCATGAAGCCCTGCATCATGCGAGGATCAGCCACTTGGGAGGTAACGCTCCTTTCGCCTTGCTAGGGTAGGCCCGCTTCGTCTCAGAGACGAGGAAGCATCTGATGTGGCTGATCCAACGCCGTTAGAGAACCGTGAAGGAAGCTGACAGAGCCCCGCTTCGACTTTCAAGGCCCATCTTGACCTCCACGTCGGCAGTGGCCCATTCCCATCTCGGCGTCGGTCTTAGCGTCGGCTCCGGCCCACCTCGACCTCCGGGTCGATCGCGGCCCATTTTCATCTCGACATCGGTCTCGGCGTCGGCTCCGGCCCACCTCGACCTCTGTGTCGATCGCGGCCCATTTCCATCTCGACGTCGGCTCCGGCCCACCTCGACCTCCGAGTCAGTCGTGGCCCATTTCCATCTCGACGTCGGTCTCGGCGTCGACTCCGGCCCACTTCGACCTCCGTATCGATCGCGGCCCATTTCAATCTCGGTGTCGGCTCCGGCCCATCTCGACCTCCGTATCGGTCAGCATCCTATCCCGAGACCCTCTGTCGGTCTCGGGGTGCGCTCCACAGCATCCTACCCCGAGACCCCCCGTCGGTCGGGGTGCGTTCACAGCGCCTACCCCGAGACCCTCGTCGGTCTCGGGTGCGGTCACAACATCCTACCCCGAGACCCCCCGCCGGTCTCGGGGTCCATCACAGCAGCCTACCCCGAGAGCCTCCGTCGGTCTCGGGGTGCGCTCACAACATCCTACCCCCGAGACCCGAGACCCCTTTCAGCTCGGACATTGAACAGTGCCGTTGAACAGTACCATGCAAGTATTCACCCACAGCTTTCTCTGGAGCTCATTCAAGGGCATGAACAGTGCCATGCGAGCACTCTATGATCAAATGCTCTACGGGGATAGACAACCAAAAAGGGGGAACACGCCTGGCGAGCGTCGTAATGATCGGCCATGCCCTGCAGCCACCAACTCTGATAGGACGCGGCCCGTAGCGCGACACGACACATAGAGGTAAGCTCCGCCGTACTGTCATCAATTAATGCTCTGACAAGAGATCACGTCCCAAGCCGACGGATTCTAGGCATCGATAAAAAAGGATAAGAGGGACCTCGACCAGATAACATGCTCATGACACCCCTTAACGCTCACAACGAGAGATCTCTCTCGAAGCCATCTCTCTCTTTTTCGAGCTTCCTCAAGCTCACGGCTGATGCCCAGACCACTGACTTGAGGTCGGAGGGTCCCCACCGGAATCTCTGGCCCCCGAGACTTGCTTGCAGGCACGAGGAGCTCACTGGAGGAGGCGATCGAACGCTCAAGGCCGGTGATTTGGCGTCATCAATACTCATAGTTCAAGAGCATGATGTAGGGTTTAACTTAGAGTTGCCTAAGCACAAGTGTTAATCAGAAAAAAAGGTTCATTATTGATGCATCTTCATCAAGGAAAAAAATATAGATAGCAAGATTTTCGGCCACAGTAGCTCTCTGTAATTTGGAAAAGACTTCAATTTATATACGATTGTTTAATTGTAACGAACATGTAATGCCCTTTTTTCTCAATCTTTGTATGAGGTGTTTTAGGTGGGTTCAGGCTTGCATTAAACTAGAAGTAAATAAATTTCATTAGATGCAGTAAGCCACACTGTTTTGGATTTTTGTGATTTTTCTGTTTGAGGAAGATGATGTCCAGATGGCATTAATAGTTTTAATTTAGTTATTGCATGATTCTATATAAATAATGCCTATTGGCTTGCACAAGATATCAAGATAATATTGACAATACAAGGCTTTGTTAACAGTTCGAATCACTTAGTCCCTGCACAAAAGCATGATTTGAAAATTTCCGTCTGTTCAACAAAAACAGGAAGATGACTTTACTTCTTTTCAGCTTCTTTTTTTTTTTTTTTTTTTCTCCGAACATTTGCCGTTTCTTCAATATTACAATAAAATCATATAGCCTAAAATCGGAGATTAGATGATTTGAAGCGATGCTCTTGCTCGGCAAATACAGGCAAGATGCCTCCACCTACCCGTGAACTTTGACTTCAAACTTTGCCACCCTTCCACCATGCCAAATTTGTCCTCCATTCATCCAATTGACACATCGAATCCCAAATAAGTTTCGTCTCACACCAACCACAAGCCCACCACATCCACTACCCAATCGTGACAATAATAAAACAAAAAAATACATATTCCCTACGAACCACAACTTTGACAATATGACATTTAAATAGCTTACGAAAAATCAAAATTAATCAGCATACACGAAAAATCAAAATTAATCGGCATATCGACCAACTACAAATCATCTTTCCTCTCTGAAGTTTGTACAATTGAGAACTTCAAAACCTAGAGAGAGATTTGGAAGGATGGACTCACCGTAACCTCGATGGGGACCCGAGTGTCGATCCGGTGCTGGTAGTAGAGATCGATGTAGTCAACGCCAAGCCTCTCCAAGCCTCGCCTCGCAGGCAGCCCTCAGTAGGCCGGATCCCCACGTATCTCCCTCTTCCCTTCAGAAATACTGATGCCGAACTTGGTGGCCAGCTGCACCTTCTCTCTCATCCCCCCTTGCAAAGCCTACAATAAACATCAGGGCAGGCATCAGAGAAGGACCCACGCTAGAGAAGAGGGCAGAAGAGTTCGATTACCGTTCAATTACCTTGCCGACGAGGATCTCGTTGGTGAAGGGGCCGTAGATGTCGGAGGTGTCGAGGAAAGTAAAGCCGCAGCGGATGGCGTGGTGGATGAGAGCGATCATGTCGGACTCAGGTTTGGGGGAGCCGTAGAAGGCGGACATCCCCATGCAACCCAGGCCCTGGGCGGAGACCTCCAGGCCCTGCGATCCCAGCTTCACGCGCCCAGCGTCGCCATCGCTCTTGCGCTGCTGCCTACAGCCGCTGCTATGTTTTGGACTGGTGGGCTGGCCTATATCGCGACTGCCGACAGGCTATCATCGTTGTACATAGGGTTTGTTTATTAGGGAGATTACGGAATCCCTTGCGTCATCGCTCGGGAAGTCTCGGAAGCACACTACGGAAGCTCTTGCGTTAGCGGTGTCCCATCCCACCAAACTCATTGCTTTCATCCCCAGGAAAATGGCCTCCAGGGCTGAAAAATAAGGCCGGACCCCGTGGCGCCCACTGAGTGCAGTGCACCGTTGTTTTTCAAAGTCGGATCGAATCAGCCGATCAATCAATTCAATTACAAAAAAAAAAAATTAATATCAATTTGATTCTATTTTATTATTAAAAAATTTTTTATATAATTTAATTAAAATTAAAAAAATTTATTGCATTGATCAAATTTTAAAGAATCAATTTAATTCTGGTTTTTAAATTTTTAATTTAATAAATAAAATTAGAATTAATTTTTTTAGTTTTTTAATCTTAATTTTTGTTGCTGCCGGAATCTGTTCTTCGACTCGGTGCGATCGGTCTTCTGATCGGGCTTTCTCTTGGGCGGACCAGCACAGAATTCCTCATACGAGAGGCGTTGGGGGTGGCCCTCTGTGGAAGACCCTCCGACGCTCAAGTCAGTAGGGATCGACGATCAACAGAAATAAGGAGAAGGATCTCTCTGGGGAGTCCTCCAGGGGCGGCCAATCGGAAGCTCATGCGAAGCACCGACGGCGGAGAGGAGAAAGAGGGGAGCAGAGAGAGGGAGTGAGAGTGAGCCAAGGGCTATACGAGAGCTTGTGCGCGTACCTGAGAGAATCTGGGAGCGTCTTATTTATAGGCAATCACCTGAATATTGAGCGCCTTCTGGAAGGTTCGAAGGTTGTTGGATACGAAGATGATTCGAATCAAGTCGTTGTGAGGCCGGTGGGATCCGTGTCTTGTCTGTTGGAGGATCGACGGCTGAGAGAGCTCTCTGATGGCTTGAGGTCCAATGACTGCGTGGGTCCTAGGCCATTATTGCAGATCCTAGGCCACTCCTCGATATGATTTTTCGTTTGGGATTCTGTTACACTAGACTTGGGCTCTCCCGCGCCAGGTTCCGCGGAGGTGCATGTCGAGCTACGGGTTACTCGGGGAAGCCGAGCTTCAGATTGCTCGGAGGAATCGAGCTACGGGTTACTCGGGGAAGCCGAGCTTCAGGTTGCTCGGAGGGACCGAGCCATGGATTGCTCGAGGAAGCCGAGCCATGGGTTGCTCAGAGGAACCGAGGTATGGGTTGCTCGATCTGTCAGATCATACTAGCTAGCTCGTTCTTCGTAGGCGCAACGTAGCAAGTGGGGGCTGGGGCTGATCTTAGCCCGTTCGAATAGTTATCAATGCAATGGCGATTTTACCCCTCAACACATGCCCCCCACTCCCTAGTTTGAAGCATAGGTTCGGGCATAGGGAGTATAGACTTAGGTGGCGCAATGAACGGGGGGATCTGTATTTGGCAGCCTATGCAATGATGCCCTAATTAATGTTGTGTGGCCGCTCTGCCTTCTCGAGGTGGATCCATCGTTTCTTAGGGTGAAGGCAACGATTGGGGAAGCACCACGTGGGAAATCTCGATCTTCACGACGCCTGCAGCGGCGGTTCCAGACGTCTTGCTTGAGACGCCTCATCTTCTTCCTGAGGCAGTTTCTTTCGGAAAAAACGGGGTTGTAGCGGCGCCATCCCTATTCGTAGCGCTCTTTCGCTTTCCCTTAGAGAACTTTGTCTCCCCATTTTCTCAGCGACCTTGCCCAGCGTCTCTTCGATTGAAAATATGGTGAGTCCGAATGATCAGGCTTCGAAGGTGAACCTGGCAGATCTGGAATGGATACGCCGCCTGTACAAGATTCCCCAGGATGTTACCTTGTTGCTCCCGATGGCTGATGACAGGGTGACATCCAGATTAGGGGACGGAGCGTTCTGCTATGAGGAAAGTTTAAGTGCAGGTCTCAGGTTTCCTCTTCACCTGCTGGTGCGGGAGGTGATGAGGTTCCATAATATATGCTTCACCATGGTGGCTCCCAATAGCTGGCGCAATCTCATCGGATTCATATCGCTGTGTAGCCATGTCGGGGTGACCGCGACCCTTCCGATGTTTAGGGTGTGCTACAATCTGGTCTCCGGGAGGGCCTCAGAGTGGCCTTACATCGGACCCTGGAGGTCTTTCAAGATGATCTCGGACAACCCATCGTCGATAAAGGAATGGAAATCGCGGTTCTTTATAGTCGAAGGGAATATTGGCTCGGACTTCCCTCGGGTGTGGGGACGATATGTGAAGGATCCAGAAGCGCATCCGGAGTTATCCGAGCAGGAGAAAAAGGATTTGGTCGTGTTACGCGGCAGTCGAGTGCTTCCGGCCAGCGCCCTTCTATCGGAGGACTCTCTCTTTGCCGGATTGAGTCCTGTTGATCCTCGTGGTGAGTATCACTTTGTAGCCAATAGCTTAATGTGACTTCATCTTCGATTTTTGTATGAGCTAACGGCAGTTGTATTGCTCCTACAGCCGAAAGGTCGGCGTTCTAGATCAGATGAGGGAGGAGCTGGGAAAGCGTCGTAGGAGATCCGGCTCCAGTGGCAAGCATAGGGCTGAGAAGAGGTCTCGCCCTTCCGGCTCCCACCCTAGGGGTCAGGAGAGATGGTGATGACCGGCGCTCCTCGTTGCCGCGGGCTGGAAGCATCGAGTTCCGCAGCGCATGGTCTTTCGGTGCCGGAGGAAGGTTTGTCAGGCGGGGAAGATCAAGATATCGCAGGGGTTTCGGAGGAGGCTGCTGAAATTTTCTTCCCACCTGTTGTCGTTTTGTCCGACGATGGCGAGGGAACGATGTCGGCTCACTTGGAGACCCCGTGGCCAGGGCAGCTCGGTCTCCCTCATTGGAGGCCGGCGGCTCGGAGAGGTTGTAGGCGGAGGCGGGAGCGGTCCTCGCTTCGATCGAGGTGGGAGAAGTGGTTACAGCTGCTGAGGTTCAGCCTGAGCTGCTGGTGGGAGAACCAGCGGTGGATAAAGGGGTATCCGAACCTGCCGAACCGGCAATCGAACCTCATGGGGTGTTTTCAGGTGAAGGGCCTGCCCCGAGGGAAACCAAAGTTCAAGAGGAGTATGCCGGGGGCAGAGAAATGTCCGAGGAGGCGGAAGTAGAAAAGGAGGAAGAAAGAGAAGGAGAGTCGTCAAGCGAAGGGGACGTTCGGGCCGGGGCTTCCCTTGCCGGAGCCGAAATGCCTGAGGCCTCTCAAATGAGGACTCTGATGGAGGAGGTTGGTCGAACGAGGGCCTCAGGGCCGCGGGCTCCTCGAGCGTAGATTTCCACTCACGTGATCCGAGGTGAGTGCTATATTCTCCGCTTTGATACGGTCTGCGTTCCAAGGAGGAGAGAGTTCCTCGACAGGGGGAACGATCCGGAGGACCTTGTCGATGTGGCCTTTAGGTACACTGGAGTGCCGAATGAGGCTTTCCTTCTTCCCGGGATTGATGACCTTGCCCTCACACTGATTGCTTCGGATTATGCGTCTCGGGTAAGTCATCACGCTGAAGTAGGGTTTTTAGTCATTTAGTTCGACTGTGTTCCTCATATGTGCAATCCTTTTCGCAGAATGCCCTGATCATGAGGGGCTGAAATGGCGTTTGCATCTGGTCGTTGGAGCTTGGGCTCGAGCCCGCCTAGAGGTCGATCACCTCAAGGAGAGGGTGGATTCTTTAGCTAAACTTTCCCGAGCCTTTGGCGGTCCTCCAGAGGGAGCTCGAGGAGGCTCGCAGGGTTCTTGCAGTTGAGAGAGAAAGAGCCTCTCAACTCGCAACGCAGGTCAACGAGCTTCAAGGCTTCCGCGAGCAATCTGAGAATGTCAGTCTGGAGCTATCTTAGATCAAAGCGGAGCACGAGAATAAGGTCAATTCCATGCAGTAGTTTTTCGATAGGAGGTGGGACCAGTTGAAAGCCAGCCACGCTGAAGATAAGGGAAACTGGAGCAAGAGGATCGAGGAAGAAGAGCACAGGTGTCGGCGATAGCAGGACCACCTCGCCCATCTGAATAAAGAGCTCATCGACATGAAGGATCGGCTGAAGTGGTCGGACGAACGAGCTGCTCGACTTTCTGACGAGCTTGACTTCACTCATCAAGAGATTGGGGACACTCAGTCCCGGGTAGATGAACTTAAAGAGAGCCTTCGCCAAAATCAATCGGCTAAATCGAGGACTCTCAATAGGGTCCAGTGCTGGGCAGTGAACTAGCTCGGCGGGATGAGCAGGTAGGGCGTTATATGTTTTATCTGTTTTGGTTTTTTGACTTCTGCCCTACTTGGCTTTTCATCTACAGTTGAACAAGATGAGCCAGGAGTTTCATGAGCGGTTGACAGCATTCGGAGAGGATGCGGCCTCGAGGCACCGAAGGATCTCCGAATTGGAGAAGCAATTGGCCGAGGCGAACGCGCGGGCCTCTTCAGCGGTGGAGGAGTACAAGAACTCTACCGAATTTGCCGAGGAACACAGGGCGGCCTGCGCCGACGCATTCCGGTTCGGCGAAGAGGAGGCGCGGACCAAGATTACTCAAGCCTATCCTAACCTGGACTTGTCTTGTTTGGAGGCCTAATATTACGAGACACGCACCCCAGGGGCCGAGGAAGACGAATATGAAGAGATTTCTGACGTCGATCTCGAAGCTGTTTTGGGAGTCGACGTTGCCGCCGAGGTATCCCGGCGGGACACCATCGAGAAAGGGGGGCCAAGCGATGTTCCCGCTGATGCGGCCGCAGGAGACGCTGGGTCTGATCCCAAGTCTTGACCTCTTGGGGCCCATATGTATTTTCTGTTTCTTTCCTTTTATAGTTTGACTGGAAACTAGTAAACGGATCCGTTGTTTTTCATTTGTTCGCCTTTCTCGGATGATTATTCGTCTTAAATTTTTATCCTAATCACGAGCGCCGCTTGGTTGATTTTCTGGCTCGAATTTAAGGGAACATCTTTGTCGAGGCCAAGGCATAGGGATAGCCCCGACGAAGGAGCCGAGCGACAACACAACCTGGTACAAGAGGAGGTTTGAGAGACGATTCAATTCGGCTTAAACCGAATGACGCAATGGTTCAGCTAGGGCCGAAGAATGAAATAGCTCGGCTGGGGCCGAGGGATGAAATAGCTCGGCTGGGGCCGAGGGATGAAGTAGCTCGGCTAGGGCCAAGAAATGTGGTAAGTCGGCTGGACGGGACCAGAAACCACAGAAGCTTCCTGGCTGGGACTGGGGTAATCCACCTTATCAGTGGCAAAACCGTGGATGTGCCTTCAACGAAAAAAGGGGGGAATTTGTTCCCGGGCAGGGGGGTTTGTGGAATCCTCGCTGCCATCCCTTTATTCTTTTCGGTAAAGAGAGGGTTTGGCCCTCGTGCCTTTTTATTGCCCCTATCAGTGCTTTGTCTTTTCCGAGCTAGGTCGATTTTCGTTTCGCTGAAGTAGATAGTACGGCTCTACAGCCAGCAAAAGGTCCCCCCGGCACTTCCCGAGGGACCTTTGCTGTGTCGATCTTTTCCAATGCAGGTTGCTTTGGCGTGTGGTGTAAGTGCTTATTTGCCATTAGAGGATGTCATTTTCGCGGGACGATCTCCCAGATCTGCCAGTACCTATAAAATCAAAGAAAATCTCTTGGCATGCGTCATGGCTTGGGCGACGCGCTTGGCGTGCAACGAGGGGCGCTGTTTTCATCTCGGGAGGCCACGTGGTGGCGTGGGTTAGGCGTTTCGAATCTCGAGGCTTTCCGTTCTGATAGCTGCTCCCGGTTCGTCTTCGCCTATAAAAAGGGAAAAGAGGGCTGTGTTGGGCCATCCCAGAGTTTTCTTCCCTGCGAATCGCGAAGGTTTACATGATGGCTATCTCTCTGGGTTTAGCGGGAGGACCGAGCTTTCTTCTGCAAGTCGTGGTCCTCCGGACAGCTGGGGTGATGAAGGAGCCACCGGAGGGTGGCTCGTCCTCAAGAGAGGAGTTCCAGAGATCGTATGGAGAACGCACAAAAGGTTTGCTGAGATCGCATGGAGAGCGCACATATACGCTTCATGTGTGTCCTTCGCGATTCACCTTCGGGGATGCAGGGTAGGAAGTGTACGCGTGCTCCCCATGACTTGCGTGAACTTCGCCTCCTCCCCTGGTCCGGATTCCTGGGCTCATCCACCCGGGGAATCTTTTGCCACGTGAGGAGGGGGTGATGGTGTGTTGTCCGCTAGTACATTACCTTTTGACTTGGGCAGTGGCTAGCGGTACACACTCGATTTGGGGGAGCACCCCATTATCAGGGTCCGCAAGCTTTCTTCCTACTCGTCGGAGGGCCTTGTGGATGGGTGGCTTGGGACAAGGCTCATCCACCCTTTCTAATTTCTCCGATGTCTCGGGCTGGATGCGGAGATATCATTATTAACTGAAGCTGGTCGCAACAGTCGGGCCGAGTCATCTGCTTATTATCAGCGTGAGCTAACTGGTTCGTGGCTTGTCTGATTTGTTGGATCGGATGCCGAAGCATCATTGTTACCCGAAGCTGTCTTGGAGCAGTTCGATTGAGCTATGTATTTGTCTTTATTTCCTGTATTTCAACGCACTTGTAATGCCTCTCATGCGGTTGTAATTCATTTCACTGGCAATGAAATAAAGAAACTTTTTCCCTTTCTCCTAACTTATGTTTCTTTTGTGTCAAGAGTTGTCGCTCCCGTAGTACATTTTGACGCTTTGTTTTTTGCCAAAAATCGCAACTCGGTTCTTAGTTGGGGAGGCCGTTCGTTCCTGCTTGAAGGGAGACCTGGGCGGTCGTGCGGACTCGCACGGTAGACATGATTTTGTTTGTAGAACGAAACAGATGTTTCTTTGAAAAGAGAGCTCGTATGTCTCTTTTGAGTAGAGGGAGGTCCTTCACCTCTACCAAGTGCCGCGAGGCGCTAACCTCGCCTTGGGGCGTTTAAGAAGCTGCTTGGCTCGTCCAAGCTTTCAGATAGTATCTTATTTGGCGTAGGATAAGGCGCGGGGATATCGCTCGTTCTTGGCCGAGGATTTTGCGCTACCTGACCCGGTCAGGGCTTATAAGCTGCTCGAACTTTGGAGATTGCTTAGTTTGGTCAGGATTTATGATAACGAGACATGCGTCTCGGCTTTATGCTGGGGCTTTGACGGTGGGAAGAACTCCTCGGCTTTTGTCGGGATCCCTAGCAGTAGAACACATTCTTGACTTTGGCCGAAGTTCGGAGATTTATTGTTCGGCCCTGTCGAGGTTCGGAGATTTATTGCTTGGCCCTGCCGAGGTTCGGAGTTTTATTGCTCGACCCTGTCGAGGTTCGGAGTTTTATTGCCCGGCCCTGCCGAGGTTCGGAGTTTTATTGCTCGGCCCTGCCGAGGTTCGGAGATTTATTGCTCGGAGGGATGACTCAGTCGCCGTCGAGACTCCTGATGTTTGGTTCCTGTGAGATTCGGTGCGGACCGCCAAAGTGAAACAGGCGGCGCATGGGGATGCCCGATATTTATGATTTGATGATTTCGAGGGAAGCGAGTTAGCGTCGGCTGCTGATGCGCCCTTTCGTTTCCTCGCGCTTTTCAAAGGGCGGCTGATTCGGTGGGGCTTCGAGAACATTTACTCCGTGAGGGCCCGACAGATCAAAAGGAACCCAGTTTCTAGAGAAGGAGGGGGGTTCCTGAGTAATTCGTCGACGTTTCCCGATTTTCCTCGGGAGGGGGCGCGACTCTTCGCTTCCCGTGGGCGCTAGCCAAAGTGGCGACACGCTGCAGATTCTCACGGGTCGGGATTAATGACCCGGCCGCTCGAGATACTTGCCAGGGCGGTATAAATATGGGTGAGGGGGATGCCAGTGTTCGTCATCCTTTCAGCTAGCCTTTCGACAGCTCCCGAGAGTGGGAATGGCTTCTCAGGGTGAAGGGAAATCGAACGAAGAGTCGAGCGTTGTTAGCAATGGCCGCGGGGGCTCCCAGGGGGGCCGTTCCTCCGTGATAGTCGATAGCATGGCCCTGGTGTCAGCTCTAGCAGGCCATGAGTAGCTCGAGAAATTGGTCGAGGAGTTTCTCGCCATTTCTGTGAGGGAGGCAGAGGCTCTCTGCCGGGTCATCAATCGGCAGGAGGGGGTGATAGCATCCCTCCGTCAGCAAGTTGCCGAGCTGACTCGACGCAGGGAGGACCCGACAGCCCCTGGGGGGATACAGTAGGCCTTTGTGAAGGCCATTTTTTACTTTTTCTTTTTCCTTTTGTATTTCCCTCTATAATGAATAAAGAGTGAAGTTTTTTTGGCAATCTTTTTTCCCTGCTGAGATCGTCGTTTGATCCATAAAACGAAAAAACCGTTTGTCCCTGTTCGAGCCAAAGGGAGACCTGGGTGGTCCCATGGGCTTATGTAGTAAATCGTGATCTTGTTTGTAGAACAAGACAGGTGCTCAGGCAGTAAGGCGCAGGGATACTGCTTGGTTAGCCCGGGGATTTAGTAGTAGGAGAGGTTCCCCGACTTTGTCCGGGGTTCTTAGGCGGCCATGTAGGGCCTATTGAAGCCTTTAGGGATTTGCTAAAGGCACGGAATTTGTACCCGCTAACGATATTGCACGGCGTGTATTCTTTGAACCGGCCGAAACTCCGGGGACTTGTAAGTCCTTCAGTTTCGGTCGAGGTTTGCGTTTTCGGTTTTTTGGGACTTACGCACTCCGATTTTAGCCGGGGCTTTATGCACTCCGGTTTTGGATGGGGTTTAGAATCCATCGCTCGGCCCAGCCGAAGTTCGGAGATTAGTTGTTTGGCCCGCCGAAGTTTGGTGTTTATTGCTCGGCCCTACCAAGGTTCGGAGATTTTTTCTCGGCCCAGTCGAGGTTCGAAGATTATTTGCTCGGCCCAGCCGAGGTTCGGAGATTATTGCTCGGCCCAGTTGAGGTTCGAAGATTTTGCTCGGCCCAACCGAGGTTCTGAGATTGTTGCTCGACCCAGCCGAGGTTCAGAGATTAGTTGCTCGGCCCAGCCGAGGTTCGGAGATTTGTTGCTCGGCCCTGCCGAGGTTTGGAGATTAGTTGCCGGCCCAGCCGAAGTTCAGAGATTAGTTGCTCAGCCCAGCCGAGGTTTAGAGATTTATTGCTCGACCCTGTCGAGGTTTGGAGATCTATTGCTTGGCCCTGCCGAGGTTTGGAGATTTTCTGCTTAAATAGATAACTCGGTCGTGCCGAGGATTGGTAAGCAGCATCTATTTTCTTCACATTTTTGGTGATATAATTTGTAGTGATTTATGCCATAAATCATGAAACAATATGCCAACGAAAATTTAAGAAGGCGAGCCTATAGAGGGCATACCCTACTAATGATATTTGCGGAGATTATCCGAATTCCACGTCCGAGGGATGGATCCTCCGCTAAGATCTTGCAGCTTGTAGGTACCGGGTCCGACGACCTCCGCTACTTGGTAGGGGCCTTCCCAGTTTGGGGCTAGCTTTCCTTGTTCCAGCGGTTTGGAGATAGATGCTTTCCAAAGAACGAGGTCGCCAGGCAAGAAAGCTTTCCCTTTAACTCTGGAGGCGTGGTAACGGGCCACTCTTTGCTGGTAGGCTATCCTGATCCGAGCTTTTTCTCTGATCTTCTCTACCAGATCAAGGTTGGTGCGGAGCTGCTCATCACTGGCTTCCTTGAGTAGCTTTCCACCCGCAGGGAAGGGAGTCCTATCTCCACAGGGATGACGGCCTCTGTGCCGAAGGCCATTCAAAATGGGGTCTCACCTATGGGCACTCTCGAGGTGGTGCGGTAGGCCCATAGGACATGGTGTAACTTGTCTGCCCACCTGCCTCGGGCTCTGAAGAGTCGAGCTTTGATCCCTTGAAGCAAGGTTGGTTGGTTACTTCGGCTGCTCTGTTAGCCTGTGGATGCCCGACCGAAGTAAGGTGGTCATGGATCCCATGCTCCTCGCAGAACTGACGAAACTTCGGATTATCGAATTGTCTGCCGTTGTCAGTGATGATGGTGTGCGGGAGGCCAAAGCGGCAGATGATGGATCTCCACACAAAGTCTCTAGCCTGAGCCTCAGTTATTTGAGCAACTGCTTCCGCCTCGACCCATTTGGTGAAGTAATCGATGGCGACGAATAAAAACTTTCGCTGCCCCATGGCGAGTGAAATGGGCCGAGGATGTCCATTCCCCACTTGGCAAAGGGCCAAGCAGAGGAAATGGGGACCAGGCTGGCGGAGGGGAGCCTCTGAATACTAGAGTGTCTTTGGCATGGGTCACAAGCTCGGACAAGGTCGTCAGCATCCTTTTGCATGGTTGGCCAATAGTAACCTTGACGCAGCACCTTGTGGCATAAGGACCGGCTCCCCAGATGGTTGCCGCAAATCCCCTCGTGTACCTCTCGAAGGGCATAATCAGCTTCAGATGGGCGAAGGCATCTGAGCAATGGCATAGAGAAAGACTGCTTGTAGAGCTGGTCATCAATCAGCACATAGTGGGTGGCTTGTAGCTTTAGCTTCTAGCTTCCCTTCGATCGGTCGGGAGCGACCCTTCTTTAAGGTACTTCAGGATGGGGTCGAACCATGATGGTTCGACCTCAACTTGCATCACTCGGTCAGCTTCCGCGATATTAGGTCTCTCCAAAACTTCCAGATGAAACTTTCATTCAGCATCCATTGATTCCGCAGACTGCCAGCCGAGATAATAGGTCGGCACGAGCATTCTCAGATCTAGGAATCTGGATGATCTCAAATTCAGGGAAGTGGGAGAGTAGGCTTCGAACTTCTTGGAGATATCGGATCATGTTCGGTTCTCGGGCCTCAAACTCCCCTCGCACATGACCTGCCACCAGCTGAGAGTCGGTGAAGGCGTTCAATTTCTCCACCTTAAGGCTGCGGGCGATCCGAAGACCGGCCAGTAGAGCTTCATATTCAGCTTCGTTGTTGGAGGCCGGAAAGGAGAAGCGGACGCCATATTCAAAAGTTTCCCCCTCCGGGCTGGTGAGGACTAAGCCCGCACCGGAGCGATGGGCGTTGGATGACCCGTCGACATGGAGGAGCCAACGGGCATCAGATTTCCGGCTCTCGGAGGAGTTGGGGGTGGAGCCGTCCTCCGGGATGGTACATTCGAGGAGGAAGTTAGCCAGCACCTGAGCTTTGATGGCCGGGCAAGGCTGAAATCGAATGTCGTGCTCGCTCAGCTCGACAGCCCATTTAGTCATTCTCCCCGATGTCTCCGGGCGGTGGACCACCGCCTTGATGGGTTGGTCAGTCAGGACCGTCACAGAATGCACCTGGAAGTATGGCCGCAACTTTCAGACTGAGGTGATCAAGGCCAACACCATCTTCTCAATCCGGGTATACCTTGTCTCCACGTCTCGGAGCAGTTTGCTGACATAATAAATCGGCTTCTGGGCCTTATTTTCTTCTCTGACCAGCACCAAGCAACGACACCTTCCGAGACGGCCAGATACAGGAACAATGTCTCCCCAGGATTTGGACTGCTGAGGAGAGGGGGAGAGCCGAGGTACTTCTTGAGATCTTCGAATGATTTTTGACACTCGGAAGTCCACTGGAAATTCTTAGCCGACCGGAGAGTTTTGAAGAAAGGGAGGCATCTTTCGGCAGAACGAGCCACGAAGCGATTGAGGGCTGCTATTCTCCCAGTTAGGCGTTGGACTTCTTTAATAGACGCCGGGGGCGCCATCTGTTGGAGGGCCTGGATCTTCTGGGGGTTAGCTTCGATACCCCGTTGGAAAACCATGAAGCTGAGGAACTTTCCAGAGTTAACGCCGAAGGCGCACTTAGTTGGATTGAGCTTCATTCGGTATTTGTGAAGCATCGCAAAGCTCTCTAAGAGATCCTCGACGTGCTGTGATGCTTCTTTGCTTTTGACCAGCATGTTATCGACATATACCTCCATGTTCCGGCCGATTTGTTCTTTGAAATCTTTGTTGACCAGCCTTTGGTAGGTGGCACCTGCATTTTTAAGATCGAAAGGCATAACACGATAACAGTAAGTACCTCGGTCAGTTATGAAGGTGGTCTTTTCTTCATCTTCGGGGGCCATCCGAATCTGGTTGTAGCCCGAGTAGGCATCCATAAACATCAGCATTTGGTGACCTGAGGTGGCATCTACAAGTTGATCAATTCGGGGGAAGGGGAAGCTGTCCTTCAGGCACGTTTATTGAGGTCGGTGAAGTCGATGCAGATCCGCCACTTGCCGCTCGACTTCTTCACCATGATGACATTTGACAGCCAACTTGGGTAATTCACCTCCCGAATGAAGTTTGCCTTGATAAGCTTATCAACCTCCTCTTCAATAGCTCTCTGCTGCTCTGGTTCGAAACTCCTCTTCTTTTGTTTTATGGGCCGGTACATCTCATCCACGTTAAGGCGGTGGACGAGAACTTCGGAGCTGATTCCTGGCATATCGGAGGCGGACCAGGCAAAGACATCGGCGTTGCTTCGGAGAAAGTCAATTAGCTCCTGCCGAGATTCGCCTTTCAGCAGCGACCCGATCTTTATGGTTCGGTCGGGGCGAGCCTCGTCCAGTGGTACTTCTTCCAGTTCCTCGGCTGGTTCTCCCTGTTGCTCGGCGAAGTCCTCCCGAGCGTCCAGCCCATAAACCTCAGGCATTCTAAACTGAAGGCTGGTGACAAAACACTATTGAGCCATAGTTTGGCTTCCTTGGACAACACCAACTCCCTGTCCGGTGGGGAATTTCATAGATAGGTGTGGGATGGAGACGATGGCTTTGAGGGACATCAGGCCGGGTCTCCCAAATATCGCATTGTAGGGCGACCTGAGCTTAGTTACTAGGAAGTCCGTGTGAACAGTGGCCACAAGGGGCCAGGTTCATGTCCGAACCGTTAATGTTACGACTCCTTCCGAGATGATGACGTCGCCTATGAACCCCATTAGGGTGGAGTCCACAGCTCGGAGGTTTTCCATGAGCAATATCATCTTGGCAAACACATCAAGGTACAGAACATTCACGGAGCTTTCACTATCAATGAGGATCCGACTTACATCGTAGTTATTCAAATTGAGAGATACAACTAATGCATCGTCATGTGGGAATTGTATCCCTTGGAGATCGTCGTCGGAGAAGGAGAGCTCACCCGTTTGCGCTTTCTTTCGCGCCGAGCCTTCACCATCGTTTCTGGAGCTCGAGCTACTGGCCTCTTCAATCATGTTGATGTGGCCGATTACGGGTGGATTTGGAGGAGGAAGAGGCTGCTGAAGCTCGGGCTGGCGGTCACCCCCTTATCCTGGCTCGGGTGCCCTTCTGAACTAGTTTAGTCGGCCCCATTGAATCAGCCTCTCAATTTCGTTCTTCAACTTCCAGCATTCCTCGATGTCGTGGCCATGCTCCCGGTGATAGCGGCAGTACTTGGTGGGGTCCCTCCGAGTTGGGTTCCCTCGGAGAGGTGTTTGTCGGGGGAGCTGGCGTTCTACCTCCATAAGGATTTGTGCCCTAGGAACAGTGAGTGGGGTGTACCGATCGAATCGCCTGGGTGGGCTCCGGGAGCAATTTCTTGGCGATGGCGGGGGAACTCTTTGGCGGCGAGGCGGGCTTGGCTAACGGACGGGTCGGTGCCTGGCCGGACCTTTAGGTTCTTTCTTCTTCGCTAGCTCGGTGCGGGCAGCTCTCCGTGACTTTTGATCCTGGCGTATTTGTCTGCCAGGGCCATCATATCGGAGAGGTTCGGGGGGTAGCTGACCTCCATCGCCAGGTAGAAGTCGCTCTCCTTCAAGACTCCCCCCGCTAGGGTGGACATGGCCATCTCGTGATTAAGGTGGTCCACCTCCAGCATGGCCTTATTGAAATGGCCAAGGTAGTTTCTCAAGGACTCCCCCTCTCTCTGCTTAACTTCAGAGAGTGAGTCGGATCTTTATCGGTGACGGCGGCTACTGACGAACTGGCCAATAAAAAGATGGCTTAGCTCGTCGAATGAATCAACAGAACCTGGTTTCAAGGCGTTGAACCAGGTTCGAGTAGATCCTCTGAGGGTGGAAGGGAAAGCGCGGTAGAGGATCGCGTCTGACGCTCCGTAGAACATCATTATTGACCGAAAGCTACTGAGGTGATCATCCGGATCAGAGGAGCCATGGTAGGGTTCAATGGCGGGTAGCTTAACATGGGAGGGAATTACTTCCTCTATGATCCCCTTGGAGAAGGGGATGCCCTGCTCTGCCTTAGGCTGAGGCGAATGAGCCTGCTTGGCGGCGTACAGCTCCTGACGCATCTCCCAGAGCTGCCGGCGGATCTCCTCTTCAGATATAAGAGGGGGCCGGGCGAGGAGAGCGTGGGGATGGCATCGAATCATGGCGGGAGGACTCCGGAGAGAGGGACCGGGCCCGCCAAGATCTGGGAGGATCCTTGTTGCAGCCCCCTCGTGGGACTAGTCTGTCCTCCTTGGGTCGTGTAGGGGGTCCGCGGCTCCATGCAGATCAGAAGAAGAGGTGGCCGGAGAGAAAGGGGTTGCGGCCTCCTCAGGGGGGCATGGAGCAGGGGCAGTTGCGAGGCGCTCCTGAACCAGATGGGTTAGGGCTTGGACCTGCTGGACCAGTGTGGCGAACTGATCCTCGGTCATCGGGATAGCTGGAGGCGATGGGGTCTCAACTGGTGGTGGCTGTGGCGCCACGTTACTCATCGGATCAGGTCTCTAGGAGACGACCTGGTCCTGGGCTTCAGAAGTTGCTCTTCTCCAATTAGCCATTGAAGAGGTTCTCTTCCGGATCGAGATCCTTATCTCCTTTCTTCAAGTTTTAATGGGACTTGAGGCCCTTCCTCTAGCGCCAATCTGTTGCCGCCGGGATTTGTCCTCCAACTCGGGCGCGATCGGGCTTCCTCCTGGGCGGACCTGCACATAAGTCCTCACGCGAAAGGCGTTGGGGGTGGCCCTCCGCGGAAGACCCTCTGATGCTCAAGTCAGTGGGGATCGACGATCAACAGAAATAAGGAGAAGGATCTCTCTGGAGAGTCCCTCCAGGGGCGGCCAATCGGGAGCTCGTGCGGAGCGCCGACGGCGGAGAGGAGAAAGGGGGGAGCAGAGAGAGGGAGTGAGAGTGAGCCAGGGGCTGTGCATGGGAGCTTGTGCGCGTACCTGAGAGAATCTGGGAGCGTCTTATTTATAGGCAATTACCTGAATCTTGAGTGCCTTCTAGAAGGTTCGAAGGTTGTTAGGATCGAAGATGATTCGAATCAAGTCGTTGTGAAGCCGGTGGGATCCGTGTCTTGTCCATTGGAGGATCGACGGCTGGGAGAGCTCTCTGATGGCTTTAGGTTCAATGATTGCGTGGGTCCTAGGCCATTATTGCAGATCCTAGGCCACTCCTCGATACGATTTTTTGTTTGGGATTCTGTTACACTAGACTTAGGCTCTTCCATGCCAGGTTTCGCGGAGGTGCATGTCGAGCTACGGATTACTCGGGGAAGCCGAGCTTCAGGTTGCTCGGAGGGACCGAGCTATGGGTTGCTCGGGGAAGCCGAGCTTCAGGTTGCTCGGGGGAGCCAAGCTATGGGTGGCTCGAGGGAGCCGAGCTTCAGGTTGCTCGGGGGAGCCAAGCTTCAGGTTGCTCGGGGGAACCGAGCCATGGATTGCTAGGGGAAGCCGAGCTATGGGTTGCTCGGGGAAGCCGAGCTATGGATTGCTTGGGGGAACCGAGCTATGGGTTGCTCGATCCACCGGATCATACTAGCTAGCTCGTTCTTCGTAGGCGCAGCGTAGCAAGTGGGGGCTGGGGCTGATCTTAGCCCGTTCGTACAGTTATCAATGCAATGGTGATTTTACCCCTCAATAATTTTTAATTTTTAATTTATAAAATTTTAAATTATTTTTAAATTATTATTTTATATTTTATTGAATATTATAACTTTTTAAGTATTATTTTGTATATGTTTATTTTATTAAATATTATTATATTTTTAATTAATTTTATTAGTTTTATTGATTTAAATTATAAAATTTTAATCAAAAATATTATGTTATATAATTTTTTTGAATAAGTATATGAGTTTTAAAAATATTTTTTTATAGTTTAATATTTATATTTATTAAATTAAAATTAATGATAATATTATTCGGTTCGATCAAAATTTATCCTATCGAACCAATATCCAAATGTTAAACCGATTTGTTATCCAATTTAATTTTTAAAACATTGCAGTGCACATTCCATATCTTCATTTATAAAATGAGCAACCACCTTTCACTGTTGACGGCCTTTGCTACGAAAGCTTTAACAATAATAAAAAAAAAATAGTAGCTCACCTATAAATTATTTGTTGATATGTCCACGACACTGTATGGTGCATCATAAAGAATCATGGCTCTAAAATGTATTAATATTATTGTCATTCATATTAAAAATTATTTTTTATTTTAATTTTTTTTAAAATTTTTTTTACTAGAAAAGATGCTTAAAAATGCTCCACAAAAGTCACACCAATTTAGGACAGCAAGCAATGCATCCAAAGGATGATAGCTCCAACAATACTGTGAGAGAGTTGTTGCTCTTGTGGCCAGGGTATCAATTACCTGGTTCATCTCTCTAAGAGCATATTTGATGATGACAAAGGAAGAAACATTTTTTTTAATGAATCACAGAAGTTGGAAGTAATGCTATCCTAGATTTTGGACCTTTCAACTTTCTCAGTTTGAACTCCTCCTGGCCCTTGAACTTTTCTTCTAGTTCCCCAGCTTTTGCACTAGCTCCGTCCAGTTCTTGCTTGGTGGCTGCCATCTTAGCAAAAATCTTGGCAATGAGTTCCTTGGATTGCTAGTAGGTCTCATTCTATTTCTATGGAACCTTATGGACCTCATTAAAGTCATCAAGCAAGCGTTGGAGTCCAGAGACCTTACTAGAGGAGGTACGAAGGCCATGGTGGAGTTGCTCGATCATAGAGGGGGGCTTGTTAAGGCGTTGTTAATTTTTAGGTGTCAATCAAGAGAGGGCTAAAGGCAAATTAAGCTGTAGGCAGTCTTGAGCAGTTGGGAGTTGGTTATGGTTGGCCCTATCTAATTAAATGGAGTTGAGATTGCATAACAATAAATTTTTCAGTTCATCTTCAGCAACCTTGATCTCATCCTCAAAAGGAACATAGAGGGAACCATTGAAATTAGCACCAACATCAACCAGACCAGAGAAGGTAAGGAGTCGTACATCTGTGGAAGCAAATAGCACTTACCCAGATGAAGAAGAGGAAGTGAAGCCAAAGCTGTTTTTATAATTACAGGGTCTTGAACAAGGGGATTCTGAAAGAAAACAATAGTAAGAATCCTTTGATTGATAATGGTTAAGAGATGGTAGATGTGGGTATCATTACCTCAGAAGCAACATGTTTAGGATCATCGAGTAGCGGGGGAGTCTTGTCTTCAGAAAGTGTAGTTTGGAGGGTTGGATTTCCTAGAGAATGTCATCATTGTCAATCACAATTAGTATTGAAAGAATAAATCCCGATCTAAAGGAAGAAGGTCAAGACCGTACATATGCAAGAGTAGCTAAAGCAGAACTATGGGGAATGTAAGGTTTTTCTTCGAAGGTGGTTATTGCTGCCAAATCACTTTTGAAGAGCATTGAATAAGAAAGGAGCGTTATGAATCTTTCAAAAATATAATAGGACTGTCTTCTTTAGTCGAAAACCTGTAATAAAAGTCCTAGACCGGTGGTTCCGGCGGGGACCCTCCGACGCTCAAGTTAGCAATTTAAAGAACAGCAGTAAAAATGATAATGGAAGTCAAGTCCCTCTTTCTCGTTGTGAGTCAGGGTTTTTATATACCTGTTCGAAGGTCCCTCTTACCCTTCATGGATAACCGTCGAATCACGTTTTCTGTTAAGATCGGTTCCGTACACAGTAGGTGGGCGCATAGCCGCTAAACACGTGCCGTAAATATCAGCAACTGCCCATAGTATCTCGGTAACCGCCCGTAATCTTTGCAAAGAGCAGGTTAGCGAAATACATGGCAGTCTTAGGCACTTTAGCTAGGCATAATATTCAAGGTTGGTTCCACGGCTAAAAATATAGGCCGAGAGTATACCGAGGCGAGACTTGAGGTCGAGGCCGAAGACATGTCGA
Source organism: Calamus simplicifolius (assembly GCA_900491605.1). Classification (NCBI taxonomy): domain Eukaryota; kingdom Viridiplantae; phylum Streptophyta; class Magnoliopsida; order Arecales; family Arecaceae; genus Calamus; species Calamus simplicifolius. The sequence goes on along the minus strand of UESW01004795.1, from coordinate 92,006 downwards.
GGCCGAGGCAAGACTCGAGGCCGAGGCCAAAGATATGCCTAGGCCGAGGCCGAGGCCGAGGTGAAGCTCGAGGTCGGGTCTAGCTGCCAAATTATTACTTGGATTCGAGACCGCTATTCTACTGTCTGAAGGCGTGATCAGACATATCAGTGGTATAGAGTTGAAAGAGTCTTTAGATTATGCAGGATTTGGAGGCGGTTTCAATCCATCATATCTATTAAAAGGCAAACTTTGTGGCTGATTGGATTACCTCCTTTCTGACACAGCATTTCACTGGCTGGTTATAATCTCAAGGACATAGAATCTCTTCACCCCTTCAGGGATATCTTCCATTTGATTTTATGGGCTGCCCTCACATAAGAGCTGTGTGACTGCCCAAATGTATCATAAAAAAAAAAAAAAGTCTTCAGATTCATTGCTTAGGACTTGGTTGCTTCCGATGGCTGGCATGACGGCAACTGACATGAGGATGACTTACGACTAATGTCAGGCCATAGGTAAATCAGTCAGATTAACAAAAACAAGTAAGAGAAATACTTCTTGTTTTCTTGCAAGTAGAAGTGCCTTGAGAACCTGAGAAAGTACCACTTTAGGAAGCAGGGATCTTAGGAAGGTCAATTGCAGGAGCAAAAGAGTCATCTTGAGAAGCTTATCAAGGATATCATCAATAGAAGAATTAATGATGTGCTCAAGCATCTAGCCCTTCCACCACATGCCAACAATCGTTTGTTGATAAGAATAATCGTTTGTTGATAAGAATAATGATAAGAATCAAAGTTTTTGGAGAGATGTGTGAAGAACAAGTGCATGGGAAACTAAAGTAGATTCAGTGATGCAGACCTGATCGGTGAAAATTTTATTGAGAGTTTGAAGGGGGCCAGTAGACCTTGACAGAATCCCAATTGGCGGGTGAACTGGCAAGAGAAATATTGTTCTAACCTATTGTATCATTCAAAAATAGTTTGACAATGAATAAAATAAAAAAATGAAATATGTTATTTGCTTTAACTCAAGTTCGTCTGCTACCAATCAACTTCCACTCGAATTTTTACGCCATATGATTTCGGCTTACTAATACGTTAATTGGATTAGCACGTGGACTTAGGGTATTACAAATAGTATCAGAGTTAATCCGAATGTACGGAAGTTGATAGACATAAGAAAAAAGCTACCCAAGGGCTCGGGCTTGGGAATAGATTTTGGTTAGCTTATGGCGTACAAGATTGTAACAACTAGCTTAAAGTGTGTGGTGAGGACATCGCATTATAAGAAGAAAAAATTCTGACACCTAAAATAGTTTCACACTGGATGAAAAAGAAATGTTTTTATAACTCAAATTTATATGTTACCTGATGACGCCAAGCCACCTTCCTCAAACATCGGGGAAGACGGACGTCCTTCACCTTGGAGTCCTGCAAGAAAAGTCCCCGGAGACCGGTGGCGCCGGTGGGGACCCTCCGACGATCAAGTCAGTCGCTTGGGCTCAGACAAAGAACCGCTCCAGCGAAGAGGAGCTGAGGCGGTTAGGGTTTTTGCTGGAAGGAAGAAAGCTCAGAAAAACCAGAGTTCCGATCCCACTTATAGCGTGAGCGTGTGCCTTTTATACCTGTCCGAATGCCCACTTGCGGCTTTGGAAGATCTCCATCGTACCATTGCTGCGTGTGGTACCATACGTGTCCGGCGGCTGTGTAGGCGTCCAGTGCACGTCGCCGGTTGATATGACTGGGCACCATTGCTAGGGGTAGCGAGTCGTACGCCGTAGCGAGGCATGGCGACGCAAAGGGACATGCAACGTGCCAAACACCGTTATGAGGCATGGTTCTCCGTAACGGGGCACAATCACGGGAGTATCGAATGGTACGCCATGGCAGGGCATGGTCATGCACAGAGGCATGCAACGCGCCAAACGTCGTTATGAGGCATGGCCTCCGTAACGGGGCACAATCACAGGAGTACCGAATGGTACGCCGTGGCAAGGCATGGCCATGTGCTGAAAATCATGTGTGAGCACCGTGCAACCTGATAGTTTTGTTTTCCTTGGCAGTCGAGTCGCATGCTAATCACCGGTGACCCCACCCCGACCCCGAGGGGGTGCCGGGGTGGGGGATGACAGTGCACCCGAGACCGGTGGGGGACTCGGGGTTAAGAAATGATGACCCCGCCCCCCGAAGGGGGTACCGGGGGTGGGGAATGACAGTGCACCCCGAGACCGATGGGGGACTCGGGGTTAAGAAATGATGACCCCGACGATACCGGGGTGGGGGAATGACAGTGCACCCCGAGACCGGTGGGGGACTCGGGGTTAAGAAATGATGACCCCGCCCCCGAAGGGGGTAATGGGGGAATGACAGTGCACCCCGAGACCGGTGGGGGCTCGGGGTTAAGAAATGATGAACCCCGGGGTACCGGGGGTGGGGGAATGACAGTGCACCCCGAGACCGGTGGGGGGCTCGGGGTTAAGGATGACCCCACCCCCCGAAAAGGAATGAAGTGCACCCTTTTTATAACCCCGAGGGGGTACCGGGGGTGGGGGAAATGACAGTAGCTGCCGTTACCTTTTCTGACGACGCTGGGAGCAGTCATATCATTTCCAATTAACTTTCACTCGAGTGCTTCGATCATGTGGTATAGTGTACTAATGGATTAATTGGATCAGCAAATGGGCTTAAAATATTATACCCATATTTACAATTAATAGATGCGCTAGCAATGCCACCATATTGTAAATGTCTGGGGAGAAGATAAGAAACCCAAATCAACCACTGAAATTATAGTGGCTAAGGAGTGATTGAAGCCATAACCAAGGCTCCCATTACCAGCCAGGGCCAAGTGTACGGTCTTTGAAAATGAAATAAGAATGAACAAGCTTGCTGGGATTGAGAAAGGCAAAAAATTTGAAATATTCTTCAAAAGAGGGAGGGCTGAAGTCAGTGACTAAAGTAAATTGATGACCATAGTTCAGCGAAGCGGCATCTAAGTCAACAGAAGGTGCCAACTCGGAACAAAAAGGGAAAAGACAGAAATAGTTAGGACCACAAATAGGTTGTGCTAGATTGAGTCATGCTTGATCATAATCTAATCTAGTTTTGTCTTTGGATGATAAATCTAAAAACCCCAACCCAACCCATTTATTGATTGGATTAGGTTAGATCAGGTCCATATAGAAAGAATATTGGACCCAAAAAATCATTCAAGTTGGTTTAGGGTCAAGTGTGACCCAGGTCGAACCTAAAATATTTTGATTTTGGATCATATTTACATTTGAGTCAAGAATCTAACTATCGTTTTATAGCTAAAATCTAATAATTCATAAACACAATAAATTCATTAAAAAATTTAAATAAAATTATAAAAAGCTTGGTAAAACTTAATATTTTATTCAAAATCTTTTAATACTACTCAAATAAATGATTGTCCTTAAGTTTATAAATTATAATTTTTAAAATATTTATTATATATTTAAAAACATCATAATAAGAGTCTACCGAACTAAATTTTGAAATATAAATATTTATATATAACTAAAAATAAGTGAGAGGAGATTTAGTTATTAAGATGAAAAAAAAGAATTAGCTTAAATGAAAGTTCATTTAATGAATTAGTAAAGAAAATTGAAGTGAAAAAATATAAGATTTATATAATTAAATCTATTAATCAGGCTAAATTGAATTTGAGTCAGGCAGTGTTTATTTTCTCTCAGTCCAAATTTAACCCAAATGATATATACAGTTGAGTTAAGTCATGGGTTGGGATGAAAGTAAAAGCTTCTAACCCAATCAAAAATTTAAATCAGGTTCAACTTTTGAAATTGACTGAATTCATGGGTCTTTAAATATAAATTGAGTCATGTTTAATTGGGTTAGGATTAAGTTGGGTGATGGGTAGTACCCAAAAGGGGCCACCAGCTTTATTGAAGGGATTATCAAATGCAGCGTTCCTTGAGTAGAGTTAGGCATTGGGCCATGCCGTGCCAGGCACGGCCTAGGCTCGTCGGGCCGCCACCATAGCCGTGTCATGCCTGACATGGTCATCGGCTTTATTGAAGGAGGGTTTTAACCATTTTACCCCCAAAAAGCCATATAACAGCTATTTGAAAGGTATTTTTGAAAAAAAAAAATTGGGACTTCTATAAATAGCCCATTCCTTCCTCATTCTCACCACACCAAATCAACTCTTCTCTCCTTCTCTACTACTATTTCTCTCTTCTAGCAAGTGTTCTAGCAGACTAGCAATTAAATTTTTAGTTTGCAAGTGTTATGGAAAGTGGCAAGTGCTCTAGCAAGTGTTCAAGTGCTAGCTATACAAGAGGATGTTCTTATTGAGAAGTACAAGAGAAGGAGGTCACTTCTTATTGAGAGGCGAGAGCACAAGAGGAAGCTCGCAAATCTCGGCTCCACGCCTTCACCTCTGATCCTCTTCTCAATTCCTTCTTGTGGTTAGTTTTTATTTTTTTGCATTCATTAATTAAAAATTTTAGATATGACAACTTTTAACGAAACTAATTTTAACATGCATCCTTTTTCTGAGGGTAAGAAAACTAATCCCCAACCCCAACCCCAACCCCAACCCCAAGTTTCTTCTAGAGCCAGTGTCAGTGAATGTCAAACCTCTTCTCGTAAGAGGACTAGTGATGTTTGGAATGATTTCGATAGAATTATGGTTGATAGAGTCTACAAGCAAATATATAAAATGTGCAAAATTTTACAGTTGTACTAGTACTGGGGAAACAGGGCATTTAAAAAATATCAAGAGACTCATAGGATGCATGATTTCCGTCAGCAATGTACCCTTAATATACAAGAGGGATCACTTGCAAGTAATTTTGCATATAACCATGAAAATCAGAGGAAATTACTTATAAGATAGATAGTTCAGAATGCATTACCTTTTAGTTTATCTGAATCTTATAATTTTGAACGATATGTTCAATTAGGCCTACAACCTGCTTATAGAAGAACTAGTAGGCGTACATTTAGAAGAGTGGCTATGACAAACTTTTTAGCAATGAAACAAAGTTTAATTGAAATGCTCTCAAATTTAAATGCTAGAGTTTACCTCTGATATTTGGTCGTATGTAGTAATTAATTTATTGCTATTACTACTCATTATATTGATAATGATTGGCGCAACTAAATAAATAAATTCTTGCTTTTCTGCTTTTGATTTTTCTTATTTGGAATAACAAATTTCAAATGCTATTTATCAAACTGCATGCTCATATAATATTAATAATAAAATAATATCTATTACTTTTGATAATGCATCTAATAATAATTCTGTTGTTGCATTATTAATGACTCTTTGCATCCCATTTTAAATGGATAATTATTTTATATTAGATGTGCTTATCATATATTAAATCTTTCTGTTCAATCTGGCATGGACATAATTCAAGAGGTTATTTCAAAAATTAGAAATGCAGTTTCTTTTATTCATGCTTCAAGGTCAAGACTTCAAGAATTTAAACAATTATGTGTAGATCTTGGTAAACATTTTAAAAAATTTAAACTTGATGTAATTACTCATTGGAATAGTACCTATATCATGATACATGATGCATATCAATATAAGAACTTATTAAATACTTATATTAATGATCGTGGATTAGGATTTACATTAACTGAAACTAAAATTTTAGAAGATTTTTTGGTTACTTTTTATGATGCTACAAATGTTCTTTCAAGTATTTATTATCCAACTTCTTGTTTTTTACAAAAAGCATATGTAATTAGTGAAAAATTTAAAGAATATAGATATCATGAAGTTTTAATGCCTATTATATATAATATGAAAACTAAATGGAATGAATATTGGAATAGGATATGTCATTTGTATAATTTAGTTGCTATTTTTGATCTTAGAGTTAAATTAAATGGCGTAAATTTTTTAATTGATCAATATTGTGAAAACATAAATCAAAATCCTGAACCTGCTAAAGATGAGATAACACGACTTCTTAATGATATTTATGCTTTATATAATGATAACATTCATGGATCTAGAATACCTGCTCAAAGCTCTACTTCTTCTTCTAGATCTCGTTCGTCATCTATTTTTTTATTCATTAGAAGACACGCACATACTTTATCTTCTTCATCTTTAAGTAATGAATTAGAATTTTATTTACGAAACGATCTTCATTCTGCTTATGATGAAGATCAAATAGAGAGTTTAGATGTATTAGCTTGGTAGAAGAGTGTTAAAATCAATATCCTGTTATGTCTGTCATTGCACATGATATTTTAGGTGTGCCGATGTCCACAGTAGCATCGCAATTCGCTTTCAGTGCAGGTTGACGTGTTTTGGATGAAAAGAGAAGTAGGATGACTGGCGAGACGGTTGAGATGCTTCTCTACTTCAAAGATTGGTTGAATGCTGAGGCGAGGCTTCAAGATAAAGGTGGATATGTCTTAACCAGCGAAGATGCTGATAACACAAATACTACTGATGAGTGAGTCATCTCTATTTTTATAATTATATATTTTTATTTTTTTTAATTATTAAAGTGAGTCATCTCTATTTTTTCTCCTTTCTTATTGTATTCTGGAGGTCAGGCCTAGCCTCCCTCCCTTCATGTACTATTTTAATTTTAAATTAATAAACTAACAGGGATCTATACAAAATCCCCCCAATTAAGGTGGCTTTATATTAATAAATTTCTTTATTTCTAATAATTTATTTATTTATTTAATTTTTTTTAAAAAAAATTAGGCCATGATGGGTCCGTTGTGCCGGCTCATCAGGTCCGTCATGGGCCGTGCCGTGCCGGGCTCAAAAAATTTTTTTTCGAGCCCGGCATGGTACGGTTTAACGGGTCATGTCGGTACGGTCCTGTACTGTAGCAGTACTGAACCATGCCAGATAGGTTCGTACCGAGCCATATCGGCCCATGGATGACACGGCCCAATGTTCACCTCTATCCTTGAGCCCCTTTTAAGAGCACTAAGGAGGTGTGACCCACGGGCAACCCTCTACCCTTTGATGGAGCCGGGGCGAAGTTGGCATATTCTTTAGCAATTGAAACTCTGGAGAGGCAAAGAAGGAACTTGTATATCTAAAAGAGAAGACAATAGAATGCCTAAAGGATAGAACAGAAATGAAGGAAAATAGGGGTGGGGGGTGGGGGTGGGGGTGGGTTATTATCATTAAAATAGGCTTTGGGCTGACCAAGTTCAAGGTTGGGTGCGTCTGATAGAACAGAAATGAAGGAAAACAGTGTCCTAACGGCACCTCCAATGGGTTTGAAGTAAGGGTAGACTTCACAGTTAGAAAAAGTAGAGAGAAATTAGGAAGGTGATAATTAATCCATATTTTAGAGGTGACTGAATAAGATAAGGAATAACTCTTGATATGACTGATCCCAGCGTCGTCAGAAAGGTAACGGCAGCTACTGTCATTTCCCCCACCCCCGGTACCCCCTCGGGATCGGGGGGCGGGGTCATCATTTCTTAACCCCGAGCCCTCCACCGGTCTCAGGGTGCACTGTCATTCCCCCACCCCCGGTACCCCCTCAGGGCCGGGGGGCGGGGTCATCATTTTTTAACCCCGAGCCCCCACCGGTCTTGGGGTGCACTGTCATTCCCCCACCCCCGGTACTCCCTCGGGGTCGGGGGCGGGGTCATCATTTCTTAACCCCGAGCCCCCCACCGGTCTCGGGGTGCACTGTCATTCCCTCACCCCCGGTACCCCCTTGGGGTCGAGGGGGGGTCATCATTTCTTAACCCCGAGTCCCCCACCAGTCTCGGGGTGCACTGTCATCCCCCACCCCCGGCACCCCCTCGGGGTCGGGGGATGGGGTCACCGGTGATTAGCATGCAACTCGACTGCCAAGGAAAACAACAACTATCAGGTTGCACGGTGCTCACACATGATTTTCAGCGCATGGCCATGCCTTGCCACGGCGTACCATTCGGTACTCCCGTGATTGTGCCCCGTTACGGAGGGCCATGCCTCATAACGACGTTTGGCGCGTTGCATGCCCCTGTGCATGACCATGCCCTGCCACGGCGTACCATTCGTACTCCCGTGATTGTGCCCCGTTACGGAGGGCCATGCCTCATAACGGTGTTTGGCGCATTGCATGTCCCTGTGCGTCGCCATGCCTCGCTGGCGTACGACTCGCTACCCCTAGCAATGGTGCCCAGTCATATCAACCGGCGACGTGCACTGGACGCCTACACAGCCGCTGGACACGGTACCACACGCAGCAATGGTACGATGGAGATCTTCCAAAGCCGCAAGTTGGGGTATTCGGACAGGTATAAAAGGCACACGCTCACGCTGTAAGTGGGATCTGAACTCTGGTTTTTCTGAGCTTTCTTCCTCCCAGCAAAAACCCTAACCGCCTCAGCTCCTCTTCGCTGGAGCGGTTCTTTGTCTGAGCCCAAGCACTGACTTGATCGTCGGAGGGTCCCCACCGGCGCCACCGGTCCCGGGGACTTTTCTTGCAGGACTCCGAGGAGAAGGACGTCCGTCTTCCCCGACGTTTGAGGAAGGTGGCTTGGCGTCATCAGATTGGCGCGCCAGGAAGGGGGAGTGCAAGAAAGACGTCGAACCAGTAGCTTTCTTCTTTCTTCTGACTTCAGGACCTCGGAAGCCATGGTGATGACTCGAACGAAAGGAGTTTCAGCCGGTCGCGCTGGGGGGCAGCGCTGCGGGGCTGGTCCACCCGCGGAGGCCCCCCCGGCTCTCGCATCCAGTCTTCCGGAGCCTCTGCATCTCCGGGGGCAGGGCCTTCTGCTCCGCAGAATGACTCCCTGCGTCTGCTCCACAGCAACTTCAGGAAGATCGATTCGCTGCCCTGGCCACGCAGGTCCAGTCGTTGGCGGCGATGGTTCAAGGCATGCAGCACCAGCAAGCAGCCTTGCGGCAACCGGAGCCGAACCCGTCTGTCCCTGGGGTGATGCAGCCTAGCCAGCATTCCTCCCGCCGGAGATCGCCAGTTCCTGCAGATCATCGCCGCCGATCCCCGGCCAAGCCGCATCACCGCGAAGCATCCAAAAGGCCCCGGTCTCCTTCTCGCCACGCCAGCGTTTCTCCTAAGCGGCGGCACGGAAGGAGGCGGAGCGCCGCGCCGGCATCGCCGCCCCCGTTCTTCTTCTGAATCTTCAGGGGAGGGCTCCTTTGATGGCCGGATGCCTCGTCGAGCTGAGCGTCGACTCGAGGAGTGCAACCAGAAGCTGGAAGAACTTAGCCGTCGGATCACCCACCTGCCAGAGACTGACTACGACAGTCGGCCTCCCTGTCCCGCCGCATCATGGAGGAGCCTATCTCTACCAGGTTCCGCCTTCCTCAACTGGACCCATACGACGGGACTACGGACCCCCTGGACCATTTGGAGAGCTACAAGGTACTCATGCAAGTTCAGGGGGCCACTGACTCACTTATGTGTGTGGCTTTCCCGGCTACTCTGAAAAAAGCTGCCCGGGCTTGGTATTCTCGCCTGCCGCCACGAAGCATCGACTCCTTCCGCCAGTTGGAGAGGGCTTTTCTGGCCCACTTTGACGCCTGCCGGAAGATCCCGAGGGTGGCGGACAGTCTGTTTGCCGTTCAGCAGAAGAATGGCGAGCCTCTGCGGGACTATGTCGCCCGGTTTAAAGAAGCCGCCCTGGAGGTCTACAACTTGGAAGACTCGGTGGCTACCTTGGCTCTGAAGCGGGGGCTCCGCCCTTCTCGCTTCGCATACTCTCTTGACAAAAAGCCGCCGGGCTCCTACTCCGAACTTTGATCCGCGCCCAGAAGTACATCCGGGCAGACGAAGCTGACTTTTCCCGGCGTGAAGCTGGCGGGAGCATACCCAGGAAGCCAACCCAGCCAGAACCTGCCGAAGCCCGCCCCAGGAGGCCCGAGCCTCCTCGCCGACCAGACAACCGTCCTCGACCTCCTGCACCGAGAGACGGGCCTTACACTGCTGCTTGCCCCGATATCTCAGATCCTGCTCGAGATCGAAGGGGAGCCCTATCTGCAACGCCCTCCTCCCATCAACCCGAAGATTCCCCGGAACAAAATCTCTACTGCCGCTACCACCGGGACCATGGCCACAACACCGACGACTGCCGGCAGCTGAAGAAAGCCATTGAAGACCTCATTCAACAAGGCCACCTGAGGAAGTTTGTCCAAAGGAACAACCCGGGAGCTCCTGGCCCGTCAGCGCCTGCACCGCCGGTAATTGATAACACCCCGACGGAGAAGACAGTGGCGATGATTTCCTGGGGGGCAGGAGGCCCGTCGAAGAGACCAAGGGGAGAGGGAGGAGTAGAAGCTGTAATTCCTTTTTTCGAAAAGGACTTGGAGGGGGTTGTAAATAAAGATGATGATAGCGTCGTCGTATCCATGACGATTGCTAAACACCCTGTAAAACGAATCCTAGTCGACAGTGGAAGCTCCGTAGATGTTTTGAACTACGATGCCTTTGTTCGCATGAATCTGTCGCATGATCTACTTCGACCTGTCGTCACGCCTTTGATGGGATTCACAGGAGATTCTGTGAGGGTCGAGGGGGAAATTACTCTTCCCGTAACGGCTGGAACGGCTCCGTGCCAAAGCACTGTCCTTATAAAATTTTTGGTAGTCCGTGTGCCCCTGGCGTACAACGCGATTCTTGGGAGGCCCGGGCTCAACCTCTTGGATGCCGTCATATCCACCAAGCGGCTCCTGGTGAGGTTCCCAACCACCAGAGGGATCGGCGAGATGCGAGGAGAGCAGGGCCTGCCGGCGCTTGCTATCACTTGGCCCCCAGTCCCCAGGAGGCAGCGCCTGCACCGCCATCTGCACCGACACCCGAGGCCCTTGACCCGCGAGACTTGGAGAGGAGGGGGGAACCGGCCGAGCGGCTGCTCACTTTCCCCCTCGGGGAGGACCCCATGCAGACGGTTCGAGTTGGAGCCTTACTTCCGGACGAAGCTCGTGACCGGCTCCTTACCTTTCTGCGGGCCAACGCCGACGTCTTCGCATGGTCAGCGTCCGACATGCCCGGGATCCCGGAGGAGGTGATTACACATCAGCTCAACATTCGACCGGAGTGCCGGCCCGTCAGGCAGAAGAAAAGGAGTTTTGCCCCGGACCGGCAGAAGGCTGTTGACGAGGAGGTGCGGAAGCTGTTGGCGGCTGGCCACATCCGCGAGGTGCGCTACCCCGACTGGTTGGCGAACGTCGTGATGGTTCGTAAGGCCAGTGGAAGCTGGAGAATGTGCGTGGATTTCACCGACCTCAATAAGGCGTGTCCCAAGGACAGCTTCCCGCTCCCCCGAATCGACCAGCTGGTAGACGCCACCTCCGGGCATGGGACGCTCAGTTTCATGGATGCGTTCTCGGGGTATAATCAAATCAAGATGAGCTCAGCAGATGAAGAAGCAACCTCCTTTGTCACGGAGAAGGGGATCTACTGTTACAGGGTGATGCCCTTTGGACTGAAAAACGCCGGGGCTACTTACCAAAGATTAATGAACAAGGTTTTGAGGATCAGCTGGGGCGCAACATGGAGGTATATGTGGATGACATGCTGACCAAGAGCACCAACGCAGAAGACCATGTAGCAGACCTCGAGGAGACTTTCAACAATCTGCGCCGGTACCGGATGAAGCTCAACCCCCACAAATGCGCCTTCGGAGTAGCGGCTGGCAAGTTCCTGGGTTTCATGGTGACCCAGCGCGGGATCGAGGCCAACCCCGACAAGATCAGAGCCATCCTGGAGATGCGGCCTCCGGTCAGCAAGAAGGAGGTGCAGCGCCTGACGGGAGGGTGGCGGCCTTGAGTCGTTTCATGTCAAGGTCGGCGGAGAGGTGCCTACCTTTTTTCAAGGCGCTGCGCAAGATTAACGGCTTCGAGTGGACGAAAGAGTGTCAGGGCTCCTTTGAAGATTGAAGCAGTTTCTCTCCACTCCTCCGCTACTGTCCAAGCCTGAAAATGGAGAGGAGCTCTTTTTATATCTGGCCGCTTCCCCGAGGCTGTTAGCTCCGTGCTTGTGCGCATGGATACCGACGGAGCCCAGAAGCCAATCTATTATACCAGCAAGGTACTCCATGACGCTGAGACCAGGTATTCAAAAACTGAGAAGATTATCTTCGCCTTGGTGGTCTCTACTCAGCGCCTTCGGCCTTACTTTCAAGCCCATCCCATCGTGGTGCTTACGGACCAGCCCCTGCGAGCTATCCTGTCTCGCCCCGACACCTCCGGCCGGCTGGCTAAATGGGCCATCAAGCTAAGCGAGTTCGACCTGTCCATCCGGCCAAGATCAGCCATGAAGTCCCAAGTGTTGGCGGATTTCCTAGTCGAGTGCTCCTGGACCGAGAAGGACGTGGAGGAGGCGCGACCGGAGGAGCCTGGGACTCTCCCTCATCTGGGAGGCGGAGGACTGGATCCTGCATGTAGATGGAGCGGCAAACTCTCAAGGGAGCGGAGCCGGACTCATTCTCGCGAGCCCGGAGGGAGACGTGGTGGAGTATGCTCTCAGATTCCAGTTCCTGGCGACCAATAATCAGGCGGAGTACGAAGCCCTGCTGGCGGGGATGAGATTAGCCGAGGAGCTGGGCGCGGGGCGCTTGAGGGCCTTCACGGACTCTCAACTCATTTCTGGACAAGTCGCCGGGGAGTACGAGGCTAGGGACCCCACCATGTCCCGCTACTTGAGCAAGGTGCAGTCCCAGGCGTCTCATTTTTCTTATTTCCGTGTCAGCTATATCCCCAGGGCGGAGAATGCCAGGGCTGACGCGCTGTCCCGTTTGGCCACTTCGGTCGACGGGACGTTGGGAAGAACATACGTGGAGCACCTACAAGTCCCAAGCATTGAGGCCGCGGATGAAGTGCTGCCGGTGGAGCAGGAGCCCTCCTGGATGGACGCCTACATCCGGTACTTGACTGACGGCACTCTCCCGGAGGACCCCGCTGAGGCCAAGCTGCTCAAACGAAGGGCCCCGAGATTCTTGATGATGGACGGGAAGCTTTATCGGAGATCTTTCTCGTACCCGGTCCTCAGGTGTGTGGGGCCAACTGAATCAGATTATATCCTCAGGGAGATCCACGAAGGCGTATGCGGGAGTCATCTGGGGGGCAGAGCCCTAGCTTACAAGGCCCTGCGCCAAGGGTACTTTTGGCTGACAATGAAGGAGGACGCGGCCGAGCTTGTCAAGAAGTGTGATAGCTGCCAACGTCATGCCAATATCCAGCGACAGCCGACATCTCACCTGACCCCCCTGGTGGCGCCTTGGCCCTTTGCCCAGTGGGGCATGGATATCTTGGGTCCATTTCCCCCGGCTTCCGGGCAGCGGAAGTTCCTCTTGGTGGCGGTGGACCACTTCACCAAGTGGGTTGAAGCTGAGGCTCTGGCCAAGATTACCGAGAGCAAAGTGAGATCTTTCTTCTGGAAGTCAATCATATGTCGGTTCGGGCTGCCGCGCACACTAGTCACTGATAATGGCCGGCAGTTTGACAATGCGCCTTTCCGGGAGTTCTGCTCCGAGCTGGGTATCTGTCAGAGGTTCACTTCCGTCGGGCATCCTCAAACCAACGGGGCAGCTGAAGTGATCAACCGAATCATCCTCCAGGGACTGAAGTCTCGACTGGATGGCTGCAAGGGACGATGGGTGGAGGAGCTCCCCAACGTGCTATGGGCCTATCATACAACGCCTCGAGCCCCCACTGGTGAAACGCCGTTCAGCTTAGTCTTTGGCTCTGAAGCTGTTATCCCTGTGGAGATCGGAGCACCCAGCCCCGGGTGGAGGCTTATAGTGAAGAAGGTAACCCTGACCAACTGCGAGCCAACCTCGACCTGGTGGAGGAAGTGCGGGACAGGGCGCGGCTTCGAATGGCAGCCTACCGGCAACGGGCCGCGAAATACTACAACGCACGCGTGCGCCCCCGGACGTTCCTACCAGGAGATCTAGTCCTTCGACGGGCTGAGGTCTCAAAGCCAACTGAGGGAGGCAAGCTAGCCCCTAACTGGGAGGGACCTTACCGGATCACCGAGACGCTGCGCCACGGGGCTTACAAAATTGAAGAACTCGATGGGACACCACTCCCTAGGACGTGGAATGCGGATAACCTCCGCCGGTATTATCAGTAATGTATCCCTCTTTTCATGTTAAGTATCATCCCTGTGTTTGCTTGGGTTTTCACCCCTTATCAATGCTAACAAGATTCAATTTTAGCTATCTAAATCTTCACACAAAGCCCAGTGTACCACTGGCAGAGCAGTGTGCCACTGGCTCTCAACAACAAAAGCCCGGCGCCCATCGGCACTCAAAGCCCTGCACTAGCCAGGCACAAAGCCCAGTGTACCACTGGCAGAGCAGTGTGCCACTGGCTCTCAACAACAAAAGCCCGGCGCCCCGTCGGCACTCAAAGCCCTGCACTAGCCAGGCACAAAGCCCAGTGTACCACTGGCAGAGCAGTGTGCCACTGGCTCTCAACAACAAAAGCCCGGCCCCGTCGGCACTCAAAGCCCTGCACTAGCCAGGCACAAAGCCCAGTGTACCACTGGCAGAGCAGTGTGCCACTGGCTCTCAACAACAAAAGCCCGGCGCCCCGTCGGCACTCAAAGCCCTGCACTAGCCAGGCACAAAGCCCAGTGTACCACTGGCAGAGCAGTGTGCCACTGGCTCTCAACAACAAAAGCCCGGCGCCCCGTCGGCACTCAAAGCCCTGCACTAGCCAGGCACAAAGCCCAGTGTACCACTGGCAGAGCAGTGTGCCACTGGCTCTCAACAACAAAAGCCCGGCGCCCCGTCGGCACTCAAAGCCCTGCACTAGCCAGGCACAAAGCCCAGTGTACCACTGGCAGAGCAGTGTGCCACTGGCTCTCAACAACAAAAGCCCGGCCCCGTCGGCACTCAAAGCCCTGCACTAGCCAGGCACAAAGCCCAGTGTACCACTGGCAGAGCAGTGTGCCACTGGCTCTCAACAACAAAAGCCCGGCGCCCGTCGGCACTCAAAGCCCTGCACTAGCCAGGCACAAAGCCCAGTGTACCACTGGCAGAGCAGTGTGCCACTGGCTCTCAACAACAAAAGCCCGGCGCCCGTCGGCACTCAAAGCCCTGCACTAGCCAGGCACAAAGCCCAGTGTACCACTGGCAGAGCAGTGTGCCACTGGCTCTCAACAACAAAAGCCCGGCGCCCGTCGGCACTCAAAGCCCTGCACTAGCCAGGCACAAAGCCCAGTGTACCACTGGCAGAGCAGTGTGCCACTAGCTCTCAACAACAAAAGCCCGCGCCCCGTCGGCACTCAAGGCCCTGCACTAGCCAGGTACAAAGCCCAGCTAACCGCTGGCGGAGCGGTGCACCAACAATTCTTCATGGTCAAGACCCGACACCCTGCCGGTCAAATGAGAGCTAAGTCCCGCAGGCATCAAGCTGCGCGCCAGACCAGCACCAGGTCCAATACTTGACAAGGCGCTGCGCCTATGGCCCCGAGGGGGCCTACCAGCCTAATCTCCGATCGGCGGCGTCCCTGCTCCTAAAATTTAACTCTACCTAGCTCTAACTCTAGGGTTCAAGCGACTAAGGCGGGGTGGCGCGGGTGGGGAGGTGTCCCCCGGAATTATCAGAATGAATAGAGTCGTGGGGCCACATATCAATTGATGAAGTCAACAACAATTCGGAGATCATTGTGAAGAGTATTTTCATTAACTGAGGACTACAAAACTCCGACGTAGTCGGGCTTACAAAAGCAAGAAAAAAAGCAAAATCACGGCGCGAGCTCATGGCTCTGCCGGTGCGGGCTCGTCGTCGGAAGGGGCCTGGTCTGACAACTGTTCCAATTCGACCTCCAGGGCCCGGGGGAAATTCAAATCCCTGGCCACCTTCTCCTTGGCGTGCTGGAACCCGTCAAGGAATACAGCGGCCGAAGCTTCGGCCAGGTCGTCTGCGAAACGCTCAGACGCCTTGTATTCCTCGACGAGCCCGGCGGCCCGAGCTTTCTCCGCAGCGAGGGCCTCCGCCGCGATCCTTTCAGCCTCTCGAGCGCGGCTTATCTCCTCTCGAGCGCGGCTCAGCTCCTCCTCGCACGGCAGGTCTCCTCCCTTGCCACTCTGCTTCTTCCGCCGCCGCGCCCGCCCGGTCCTCGGCCTCCTGGAGAGCTGAGGTCAACTCAGAGATATGCATATCTCTGGCCATGACCGCGCTCACAGCCTCCGTCATCTGAGAAAGCGCTGCGCGCGTACGGTCGGCCTCCCTCTCCGCCCGGCTCATGGCGGCCCTCACCTCGCTCGCGCAGGTGTCCTTGACCGCCTCCAGCGCCCTCTCCCTCTTCCGCGCGGCGCTGGGCCTCCTCGACCTCCTTCTGCGTCTCCCGCAGAACGTTCTTTCCCCCTTGGATTACCTCCCTGGCAGCCCTCAGGGAGTGCGCGATCTGCACGCATAAGCCCAGGTCAGCAAAGTATATATGTATGAACAATAAAGGGGGAAAAACGAAAAGATTGCTTACCCTGACCACGGCGGCGTAAGAGTCCCGGAAGAATGCACCCGCCCCCTGATGACTGAGATCCTCAATGATCCTAGGTCAAAGACTGGACCCAGGACCCGCTCGGCCCAATGGCCGTCGTCCAGGGAGTCTCGGGGCGGCCTGGGTGCGCCCTCGCCTCCCTCCGCCGTTTCGGATGTCCCCGGCTCTGTGTGCGGGCCACTCCCAAGCGGCCCCTCAGGGGGTGGGCTCGCGGGGCCGGATGGTCCCTCGCCCCAGTCCCTGGCGGCGTCTGGTGGGGTCGCTCCCCGGGGACCGGGAGCTCTTCGTTGGCACGTGCGCCCCCGCTGCTGGCTCTTCGGCGGTGGCTCCCGCTGTCGCTCCCACCTCCGGTGGAGTGTCGGCCGTAAGGTCGACCTCCGGTGCAGCTGGGACGTGTGGCGGAGCCGGGGGTGGGAAGACTGGTGCGGGAGGGAGGCCCGGACCACCGGGCGTTTCGGGGCCGGGGCCTGCTGGCTCCTGGACGGCCCTTCTCGGCCCTTTTCTTGGCGGCCCTTATCAATTTCGCAGTCGGAATTTTCATTGCTGCATGACACAAGTTAGGTTTTCAGAACAGTAAAAAAAAAAAAAAAAAAAAGAAGAAAAAAAAGAGGGGCAGAATTTCTGGCTAAGTGTGGAGAAGGCTTACCCCGATGGGAGACGAGGCCCGCCGACTCCAAGTTGTCCTCCGATAGCAGCAAGGTGTACCGGGGAATTTCGGTGGTCAGCAATAACCCCATTGCCTCCCGGTCTCCAGGCTGAACAGCCACGGCGTTCCCCGGAGGTCGGGGTCTCCCCACCGGGGGCGGACTTGGTCGACGTTGGCGAAGAAGAAGCGGGGTTTCCACCCCTTGATCGATGAAGGTAGAAGAAGCTTCAGAACCCTATTGGGTCGGGGCTGAAACAGCCACCACCCCTTCTGGGCTCGGAGGGAATAGAAGTTGCGAAATAAGCTAATCCTAGGGGTGATACCTAGACGGTGACAGAGAATGACGAAGGCACTAATTACACGACAAGAATTCGGGACTAGCTGGGAGGGGGTCAAGGAGTAAAAGTCGAGGAGGTTGACAAAAAAAGGGTGAAAAGGGGGACGAAGACCTACCTGTAGGCAGATCTCGTAGAGAGCTACCCGACCGGGTCGGGAGGAGATGACCCGGTCGTCAGGGTTGGCGGGAATAATTCGATCTCCCGGGGATTCTGTAGCGGGCCCGGATCCTTTCCAGGTCCGACCGCTTCATTGAGGAGGCCGTCCCCTCTGGGGACTCCTCCGCCCTCGAGGAGGTCCCGGCCTCAGTCGGTGGCCCCTCGATGGGGCTCCACCAGTGGCCTGTCGCCGGGCCAAAGGGACGTGGTCCTCCGGATCAGAGGACCACTCAAGTGGGGAGAAGGAGTGGGAGAGATATGGCGCCTCACAGAGGGAGGACGGTCCTCAGAACCGTCCTCCGAGGTCCAGGAGGGGGAACTCATGAATAAGACAGGAGAAGCTAACCTGGGAGGGCAAAGAAAACCGGGCACGGGCTCGCAGGTCGCAGGAGAAACTGGAGAGCAAGCAAGGAAGAAGACGATGGCAAAGGTGGTGTGGCATCAGTCCACCCCCCTCACCTAGCTTTATTGAGTTTTCAAAACGTCCCGCCATGTCTCGTCGGCCACGCGGCTCCTTGCCATACGCCGGTTTGCCTCGAGGAATGCCCCAGCGCGTGTGCGGCACGCCCCCAGCCAGTGATGGGACCTCGCTGACGTCGCCGTAATGAGAGGAAATGATGATACGCCTTTTCGCACGGACTCCGAAGAGCCAGTCCTCATTCTCGAGGGTGATCGTGGCTGGCACAGTGTACGGAAGGCCGCCTCCTTACATTCCCCGCACCGTCCGCATAAAAGACGAGGACAGGGATCAGCCACGTGGAGAACGCCCCTTGAGCCTCAGCGGTGGGACCCGCTTCGCCCCAGGGGCGAGGGGGCATCTGATATGACTGATCCCAGCGTCGTCAGAAAAGGTAACGGCAGCTACTATCATTTCCCTCACCCCCGGTACCCCCTCGGGGTCGGGGGGGGGTCATCATTTCTTAACCCCGAGCCCCCACCTGTCTCGGGGTGCACTGTCATTCCCCCACCCCCGGTACCCCCTTGGGGTCGGGGGGCGGGGTCATCATTTCTTAACCCCGAGCCCCCACCGGTCTCGGGGTGCACTGTCATTCCCCCACCCCCGGTACCCCCTCGGGGTCGGGGGTGGGGTCATCATTTCTTAACCCCGAGCCCCCACCGGTCTCGGGGTGCACTGTCATTCCCCCACCCCCGGTACCCCCTCGGGGTCGGGGGTGGGGTCATCATTTCTTAACCCCGAGGCCCCCACCGGTCTCGGGGTGCACTGTCATTCCCCCACCCCCGGTACCCCCTCGGGGTCGGGGGGGGGTCATCATTTCTTAACCCCGAGGCCCCCACCGGTCTCGGGGTGCACTGTCATTCCCCCACCCCCGGTACCCCCTCGGGGTCGGGGGGGGGTCATCATTTCTTAACCCCGAGCCCCCACCGGTCTCGGGTGCACTGTCATTCCCCCACCCCCGGTACCCCCTCGGGGTCGGGGGGCGGGGTCATCATTTCTTAACCCCGAGCCCCCACCGGTCTCGGGGTGCACTGTCATTCCCCCACCCCCGGTACCCCCTCGGGGTCGGGGGCGGGGTCATCATTTCTTAACCCCGAGTCCCCCATCGGTCTCGGGGTGCACTGTCATCCCCCACCCCTGGCACCCCCTCGGGGTCGGGGGGTGGGGTCACCGGTGATTAGCATGCGACTCGACTGCCAAGGAAAACAACAACTATCAGGTTGCACGGTGCTCACACATGATTTTCAGCGCATGGCCATGCCTTGCCACGGCGTACCATTCGGTACTCCCGTGATTGTGCCCCATTACGGAGGGCCATGCCTCATAACGACGTTTGGCGCGTTGCATGCCCCTGTGCATGACCATGCCCTGCCACGGCGTACCATTCGTACTCCCGTGATTGTGCCCCGTTACGGAGGACCATGCCTCATAACGGTGTTTGGCGCATTGCATGTCCCTGTGCATCGCCATGCCTCGCTACGGCGTACGACTCGCTACCCCTAGCAATGGTGCCCAGTCATATCAACCGGCGACGTGCACTGGACGCCTACACAGCCGCCAGACACGTATGGTACCACACGCAGCAATGGTACGATGGAGATCTTCCAAAGCCGCAAGTTGGGGCATTCGGACAGGTATAAAAGGCACACGCTCACGCTGTAAGTGGGATCGGAACTCTGGTTTTTCTGAGCTTTCTTCCTCCCAGCAAAAACCCTAACCGCCTCAGCTCCTCTTCGCTAGAGCGGTTCTTTGTCTGAGCCCAAGCGACTGACTTGATCGTCGGAGGGTCCCCACCGGCGCCACCGGTCTCTGGGGACTTTTCTTGCAGGACTCCAAGGTGAAGGACGTCCGTCTTCCCCGACGTTTGAGGAAGGTGGCTTGGCGTCATCAACTCTCATTCAGGACGCATATAAAAGAGAGGTCACCAAAAAAGAAAGCATGGCTTAAATCCAATCTCAATCTCTACAATAATAATAACAAAACTCTCTTCAAAGTGCCTCTACGAGCAACCCTACTGGATAAGATCTCCCATTGAATTTATAGTCTTTTTCTTTTTACATACCGTTTTATTACTTTGTTTCTTCTATGGACTTATTCCATCTAGCTCCATAAGACCTGCCATAAGCCTTTCAATCTTTATTTTCAAAGTTTGTTTAATTATGTGAATATTTTTTAGCCCAGTTTCATTACAATTGATCGAGATTATAATGAAATTGTATTCAATTTTTGTTAATGTGTGCACATTCAAGCTTGTTAACTTTGAAATCCTTTTTCTTTAACAAAACAAAAAG
>UESW01004795.1:0-65247 GCA_900491605.1 Calamus simplicifolius | reverse complement strand
TGCTGATAATGAACTAGTAGATCCAGTCTCTCATGAGTTACCAGAGATAGTTGAACAATCAACTCCTCCAGAGGAGGTTGTTACAACATTAAGAAGATCTACAAGAGAAAGGAAATCAGCAATTTCTAGTGACTATATTGTGTATCTTCAAGAGTCGGACTATAACATTGGAGCTGAAAATGATCCTGAAACGTTTTCACAAGCCATGAATTGTAAGGAATCTAATTTATGGTATGATGCTATGAAAGATGAGATGAATTCTATGGCAGTTAATGGAGTCTGGGATCTTGTTGAGTTGCCTGATGGAGCAAAAGCCATTGGCTGCAAATGGGTCTTTAAGACCAAGAAAGACTCGTTAGGCAACATTGAGCGATATAAGGCAAGACTCGTTGCTAAGGGATTCACTCAAAGGGAGGGAATTGATTACAAGGAGACATTTTCTCCTGTATCTAAGAAAGATTCCTTCCGCATTATCATGGCACTTGTTGCGCATTTTGATTTAGAGTTGCAACAAATGGATGTGAAAACTGCATTTCTCAATGGAGATCTAGAGGAAGAGGTTTATATGAAACAACCTGAAGGTTTTTCCTCTAGTAATAATGAGCAATTAGTATGCAAGCTCAAGAGATCTATATATGGATTGAAACAAGCCTCTCGGCAATGGTACTTAAAATTTCATGATGTGATTTCTTCATTTGGATTTGTAGAGAACATCATGGATCAATGTATATACCAGAAGGTCAGTGGGAGCAAAATTTGTTTTCTAATCCTATATGTAGATGATATTTTACTTGCAACCAATAATAAAGGTATGTTACATGAGGTGAAACAATTTCTCTCTGAGAATTTTGACATGAAAGATATGGGTGATGCCTCTTATGTCATTGGCATTAAAATTCAAAGAGACAGACTTCGAGGTGTTTTAGGTCTATCTCAAGAAACCTATATCAATAAAATTTTAGAGAGATTTCGGATGAAAAATTGTTCACCGAGTATAGCTCCCATAGTCAAGGGTGACAGATTCAATTTGAGTCAGTGCCCAAGGAATGACTTTGAGAGGGAGGAAATGAAAAACACTCCATATGCCTCAGCTGTTGGTAGCTTGATGTATGCTCAGGTCTGTACAAGGCCTGACATAGCATTTGCAGTTGGGATGTTGGGGAGATATCAGAGTAATCCAGGTTTAGACCACTGGAGAGCTGCTAAGAAGGTGATGAGGTATCTTCAGGGTACCAAGGACTACATGCTTATGTTCAGACGGACTGAAAATTTGGAAGTAATTGGCTACTCTGATGCTGACTTTGCTGGCTGTGTTGATTCTCGGAAGTCAACATCTGGATACATATTTATGTTTGCTGGTGGAGCTGTATCTTGGAGGAGCGCCAAGCAGACTTTGACTGCTACTTCCACCATGGAAGCCGAGTTCGTATCATGTTTTGAGGCTACTTCGCATGGTGTATGGTTGAAGAGTTTCATTTCTGGGCTTAGAATTGTGGATTCTATATCTAAGCCATTGAAGATTTTTTGTGACAATTCAGCTGCAGTGTTTATGGCTAAAAATAATAAGAGTGGTAGTCGAAGCAAGCACATCGACATCAAATATTTAGCCATACGAGAACGTGTTAAAGAAAAGACAGTGGTTATAGAGCACGTGAGCACTGAGTTGATGATAGCTGATCCCTTGACTAAAGGCATGCCACTACAGAAGTTTAGGGATCATGTAGACCGTATGGGTCTTGGTCATTTTATTTAATTCATTGTAATGATGAATTTTATAATTAATGAAACTCTTTTATGATTGTGATGTTTTTCACATTCAGTTATTTAGTGTACACATTTATTTGTGATGAGCATCATTAAGTTGGACCTAGAATAAACATGGGGTTTATTCATTAAGTTATATGGGTTTATGTTTGGGAAATATAATACATAGTGATACATGGTAAATAATACTCGATTTTAAGAGGACCTATTGCCATGATTCATGTATTCTGTTTCTTACTATAGTAATAGAATATACGGACCAAGTGGGAGAATGTTAGTTTTTTCTCCATTAAGCATATCGGTTAGATACGATTAAGGTGGTCCTATATTCTGATTTTGAGGGATTGCGTGAATTCAAATTTTGAATTCACGATTGAGATAAGAATCCCTCAACCATATCCGTTTAAAGCGGCGCCCTCTGTGATGGACAGATAAGGCATACAGGTTTATAAAACGGGTAGGTCCCTGCGCCTGGTTTTTCATCGAGAGAAAGTTTACACCATCGCTAAGAAAGACCGCAAGGCGTGGAAGATCCTTACCCTCATCCAGAAGAAAATCAACAGCAATGGCTGGAGGTATTTATCGATCTTTGTTTAATTAATTAGGATAAATATATTGGTCCCATATTATCCGCATATATGATAGGGATCAATATATTTAATTTCAGTCTATCAAGTGACACTAATAGTTGGCTTCTTTTAGCCCCAAGAGATAAAAGAACAAGAACTTACCAAACTACAAAACAGTGAAGAGCAAATGCTGGAAATGAAAGAGTAAATATTTTTTATGAAAAAAAAAAATTCTGACATGTACAATTGATCCGCAAGAAGAAACCGTTATGAGATGGCAACAAAGTTACAGGAAACAGATTTCTAGGTAACTATGATAACAAAGAAACTACATGGATGCGCCACTGCTTCCATGACTCTTTTTTGTATGCATGGGGCTGTTTAGTTGCATGCATTTCAATTACAGTCTGCAATTCAATTGCATGTAATTGGAATTGCAGTTGTAGGAGAGCCTTGTTTTTGGTTATTTGTAACTGAAAACTGTTAATACAATTACAACTGTTTGGTTATTTGGTGGGGAAAGTGATATAGTTACCCTGTAATTGAGCTGTTTAAGGTTTGAAACATGGTCTTTCTTGCCACCCTCAAGCTAATTTGGGATAGTTGTGCAAATAATATACTGAAATATATAAAAACAAATACAACTCAACTCAACTCAACTCATCTAAACCTTTTCCAACTACATGAGGTCGGATACATGAATCTGCTTCCTCCACTCTGCTCTATTCAGGACTAAGTCGACTTCAAATTACAAATAGTTATATCTTTTTTAATTATTTTTGTCATGTTAATTTAAGTCTACCTCTATCTCTATCCTTACCATGAATTGTTAAAAGATCACTCTTTCTAGCTGAAGCATCTAAATATATAAAAGCAAATAATATTTTTAAATATTTCTACAATATATAGGTTTTAAGAAACAGATGTGTAATATGCTAGAAAACTATTTTTTACGTTAGGTCCTTTTATCCTGTTTTGTTCCCCTTTTGTAAAGTCAGACACGTGGATGTTCATCCAAATCAAACTCTCTCATCCATGTACAGGCTACATTGATCACCATGTGAGAAGGCAGGAATAAATGAAAAAAATGAAGGCACAACACACACATAAGATTGTACAATTTTTTTATGAATGACTGATCTCAGGTTTTGTTTCATCCTTGAATTAACACAAGAAGCAGTTCTGAGTTGCCTATCTACCAGATATAGTTAACTTAGATAGCTATATTATTATGTTTGTATGGTCCCTTGATCCATCCCAACCATACTTTTGATAACTAGATAATTACCAACATTGCACCGCATAATGCACATTAGTCCTTTTCTAGATGCTTATATAAAATTATTTAGCATAAATGGGTACCTTACGGAAGTCCTGATCTTCAAGACCCATCAACCACCTTCAGCCCAACAGAAAAAAAACCCCCTTCCTAGTGGACTATATGCAACAATTCCAATACCAAGTTCTCTGGAAATCCCAAAACAGTAAACAAGAAAAGAAATATCAGAAAAAATGGTTGGAAACAAATAATTGTGTATAAAAGTAAAGCAAAAAAAACTCACCTGCAAGTAGGAATTATTTCTTCTTCTATGTCTCTTGCCCATAAAGACCACTCCAGCTGCACTGCAGTAATTGGATGAACTGCATGTGCCCTCCTGATTGTTGAAGCAGATGCCTCAGACAACCCAATATATTTTATCTTTCCTTCTTGAACTAATTTCTTGAGTTCTCCCATCTGATGATGGAGAAAGAAAATGATGATGAACTAATTAACTTGTATTCAAGTGAAAAAGGAAAGAAAATGATGATGAACTAATTAACTTGTATTCAAGTGAAAAAGGTGTCAAGGTATGCATATGAAAATACAAATTAAAATTGCAACCCAGAATATCATTCATAGGCAGCATCAATAATAGAGTGAATAATAATAGCATCATAGTTTTTACAAAATGACCAAAACAGCTGGGGAAAAAAACGAAAAACAGATGCATGATTACAATAACTTCAGAGACTTCATAATTAATTGCATCATTTTCTTCTGGCACGATCAATAAATCATTAATCGCATCGGAACTTTGGGTAATTTCACTTAGGACAAGAAGCAAAAGCGGGCAATCCCCATCCTAACTTAGCCCTTGCATACTGGCAGGATGTAACTTTTTAAGTCATATAAACTTCGAACGTCAGTGACAGTCGTATCTTGGAAAAAATTGAGCTTCTTATCATCTTAGGTACTTTTAATAATGACCATTCTGATGTGGTTCTAAAATGTGATTCTCTATCGTTCCTACTTGATTTACCTATGCATCACATGCAGATGGGCCTTTTCACAATGTCCTTTAAAGCAGTAATAAAGAGTCACATTCATATAGTCTACTGGCCTCCAAGTCAATTAACAAAAGACCCTTTCCTATTACCTTACAGCACCCCAGTAGTGACTGTTTAGCATTCACTCTCTCAGATTTTTCAAGCCTTATATTCCACCCTATTTCTAAAGTCTGTAGTCCGCACACTCTTAACCATGGTTCACCTTCTTTATGCCCCAAAAGGCAGACTGGTAAACTCTAACACAATGTTGGTACGTTCAATATGTCTGGTACAACACCTATACCAAGTGTTATTACACTCTGTACTGATGTTAGTATAGTACTGGTATATGACACTATGCTCCATATGGCGCCGTACCGATTAATACAGCATACCTTGCTCTTATCTATTGTAAAAGCCAACCACCAAACTAGGACGTCTAGTCCAGTGTTCATGCTCACAAGGTTATCCTTTCTTTCAAGAAAGCTTAAGTAGGTAAAGAAAGTGATAGAAGGCATGCACAAAAATTCATCATCTTCTAGAAAGCTCCTAAAATTTTAGAAAATTTATGCTCCGAGTTGAGGCAGACATATTAAAAACATAAAAATTTTGAGTTGCACACCCAGGCTCGTTGATTAGAGCATCATGTTAAGGCTGAAAATGGATCGGATAAACTCCGACCGTATCATTATCTGTATTCGAATTATATCAAATTTGAATATTTATTTTACAGTTTAATCGGATTCGGATACGAATTCGGATATCTAATCCAAAAGGTAATCGAATACGGATACGGATACAGATTTTTTTATTTTGCAGTTTAATCGGATTCGGATACGAATTCGAATATCTAATCCAAAAGGTAATCGAATTCAGATACGGATATGGATACAGATTTTTTTTCAGCCTAGCACTGGGTAATGGTATGAAAGTGGGTGCAAGAACAATATAAGAATATTCAAATAATAATATAGGACATGATATAATATGTTAATGAGTTTTAGCTCAACTAATATATGAACTTAAATTAGATAAACCTAAAAACCAAGGTTTGCAAAACTAGTACCTAAAATTATCGGTGATTTAATATATTTAATATATTATAAGCGATGTAGTAAAGTACCTACCAAATATGAAGATAGGCTCTCTATATCTTTTCTCATTTCTAGGCATAGTATCATTCAAAATTGGATAATATAGATCGATACCAGGTGGTATAGGACAGCATTTTTGTATCAAACACTACCTTAATATCCGATTCATATCCGTATCCATATATAACAAATATGGATATGCTTGATATCCGATTCATATACGTATCCGTATATAACAAATATGGATATATTACTATCCGATCCGTATTCGATCCGTTTTCAGCCCTACATCATGTTCTATGAAATGAAATGTATACCTTGCAGTCCACCAAAAGAAAGAAATATACACCTTGCACAACATTTTGAGGCAGAGAAGAGAGGGGTATCCTTTTTTATTTTTTCCAAACCAAGGTGAAAGAAAATTATGATACGAAGAAATTAATCTAAAAATGGAATTTCATTTAATTCTTTTCCCTTGGCTTCTAAGATAGAACTTGGATGACTCAAAACATGTGCTAGAAATTCCAATTACCAAGTTCTCTAGTTATGCTGGCTCGGTATAGACCATGTTTACTCAATGATTAGGATTGGGCCCAAGTCAAAAACCAAGCTTGAAAAAACTAGCTCAAGATGAAGCAAAGACTTGAAACCAATCCCAAACATGGTTAGACTAATGACCTCCATTTTACTTGAATATACCCAAATGCTAAACCCAGGCCCTCCTCAAACCATAACACCACCTACACTTAACTCCTATTCCCATCCTCGCCCTCTTTGTCTGCTCAAAGTTATGCAAAGAAAAATCAAATTAAAAACAACTGATATATACAAAGTCTCCTCGCACAAGAGGTAACCAGCACATTCAGATGGATGTCAGCACACAAACTCTTTTTATGGACTCTGCATACAATTCATTGGCCACTTCATTAGCAACAGAAAGCACTAGAAGACTTGAGCATCCCTAATGACCATTAAGTGGAAGGACGAGTCCTTAAGGGATTATTTTGTAGTGCTTCAATTCTAAGGCATTAGAGGTCAGAGACCTGATACCTCGATTGCCGTCACAGCCCTCATGAGTGGCCTAAAGAATTCTGGGTTTGACTTTTCTCTAACAAAGTGACCTCTGAAAGACCTTAACGAACTCCTTGGCCATGTGAAAAAGTACATTAATGTTGAGGAGACTCTAATTGCTTACAAAGATAAGGAGGTCCAACCTTCCAAGAAACAGTTAGAGAAGGATGTTTAGAGGTCCAAAGAACTTCAAAAGAGACCCCGAGGAATATAGGAGACTTGGCGCAAAGCATTGTAGTGGTTTCTAAAGACCCTAAGGCTGTGTTTGATAACTTTTTGGTTATCCCTGGATAAATGTACATGATAGCATTTATCCAGGGGATAGCTGAGGGGATAAGTACCTTTTTAAAATTACCACTATGCCATCAAGGGATAACTTTAATTATTCCTGGATTCCCTAGGGAATAAGTTCAGGGGATAACCATGATTATCCCCTCTGGTTAAACTTTTTCAGCACTATCCCCTGTAGCTATAGCATTTGGGGATAAGGAGGGATATCTAGGGGATATCTCCCCTTATCCACCATATCAAAGACAACCTAAGTCAAACCACTAAGTAAAAGAAATAAGAGAAGTTTAAAAGAAGTTGACCTAGGAAAGCCAAGAATTCACCATCGGATAGGGTGACAAGAGCCAGCTAAGCAGGAGTGAAAATATGAGGTGAAAATATGATTCACCCTTCTAGCCTTTTATAGGCAACAGGAGTGCGTTTGGGTGGGAAACTTCACCCTCAAGCCACCTCGTGTTTAGCTATCACGTGGCAATCATTAGGTTGGGAGTGGGAGACTGTTCATAATAAGCCACCATAATAAATGCTCAGCTTATCCCTCTTTAGATGACAGAGCCACCGAGTTCTTTTTCAAATCAGTGTCATTTGACACCGATTTTATGTGAATGGTGCCAAAAAATTTTTTTACGAGAATAATGTTAAAGAAAAAAAGCACATTTAAAATGATGCTTTTTTTTATCCATCATGGCAGATAAAAAATATCACTTAAAATTATACTTTTAAAAGCGTCACTTCAAGCGGTGCTTCTTAAAATGATGCTTTTAAAAGCACCATTTCTTAGTGTAAAATGGGACTTTGCGTGAAAGTGAAGTAAAAATGGCTTCTTAAAAGCACCACTTGAAGTGACGCTTTTAAAAAGCGCTACTTGAAATGACGCTTTTAAAAGGATCATTTCAAGTGGCATTTTTTTACCTACCACGATGGATGAGAAAAGCACTACTTCGACGCTTTTTTCTTTAACATCATTTTTAGAAAAACTTTTTCTTCTGCATCATTCATGTAAAATCGGTGTCAAATGACACCGGTTTGAAAAAGGCTCCAAAGCCACCAATACAATTCTTAAGATGGTCAGTCATTGCAATCCATAATGATGATTTGCAGATACCCATAAGTATGAAATGTCTCAAAATAAGAAATATTAAATTAAAAAATCTTATGGATAAGTTTATAATTTTATCATAATTAAATAAGCTTTCTTGAATAATAAGGTAGATTAACCAAGTATGAAATGATCAAATCCTTGAACCCAAACTAGAGTCCAAAATGGGGTGGTAATGAGCTATTTTGAGCTCAGGACTGACCTGGTAATGAGCTATTCTCAGCTCGATACCAACTTGATAATTGTTGATTTGCTTAGTACGAACCATAAAGTTTGAAAATAAATTGTTTTACAATTTGAATGCATAAACGAATTTAAGATTTCACTTATGAGAAAAGAGTTACTTTCATGATCCACCCATAAAATTAAGCTCAACCTTAAAAAAATGAAGGGCAAATGATGTGGATTGATTTGACAGCCCAGCCTGGTGATAGGTCATGACAGGATAAATATCAACTCAATGAGGAAAAAAATCCTAATTTAGGATCTAAACTGCTCCTCAAGGCAATCACTATGGCCAAGTTTTATTAAGACTCCACTATAGTATGTCCACTTTTATAACGAATTAACATCTTAATTAGGGGCAGATTCCTACCGGGACTTAGTCTCTTCGAGATCAAGACTCCATCTAAACTGTTCCTGGCAGAGAGTCCAACTCAAAAAAACTTCCTCCAAATGTTTAAGCTATTTTTTCCATGGTTTTCAAAATTGGAACGGACCGGTCGATCGAACTGATCCAACCACGAAGCAATTATCAGTTTGATCCAATTTTATTATTAAAATTAACTTTTATATAATCCAATAAAAATCAAAAAATTTCATTAAACCAACCAGATTTTGAATCGATGCAACTCGATTTTTAGACTTTTAGTTTTAATAAATAAAATTAAAATTAATTTTTTTATTTTTTATTTAAATTAATATTAATATTTTATTATTTTTATATTATTAAATTAAAAATTAATATAATATTATTCGGTTCAATCAAACCGATTTATTCGGTTGAACCGATTCATCCACGATCCAAACTTTAAACGAGTTCGTTGTCTGGTCTGATTTCAAAACATTGGTTTTTTCTGTTAGCGCAGGAGTTCAGTCAAAGCAGGCGGTTTTTCAAGCTGGAAAGGTGCTCTGAGGTCCATGATAAATGAATTTCATCCGTTGGTGCGAAGATCAGAGAAAAGAATCAATAGGAAGACCAACTCACCGTAACCTCAATGGGGACCCCAGTATCAACACGGTGCTGGTAATAGAGATCGATGTAGTCGACGCCAAGCCTCTTCAAGCTCGCCTCACATGAAGTCCTCACGTATGCCGGATCACCACGTACCTCCATCTTGCCATCAGAAAAGCTGATACCAAATTTGGTGGCCAGCTGCACCTTCTCCCTCATTCCCCCTTGCAGAGCCTAAAACAAACACCACGAAGGCATCAGAGATGGACGCGTACGTACATGCCCAGGTCACCAGCAGCCCAGAAGTTTGATTACCTTGCCGATGAGGATCTCGTTGGTGAAGGGGCCGTAGACATCGGAGGTGTCGAGGAATGTGACGCCGCGGCGGATGGCGTGGTGGATGAGGGCGATCATGTCGGATTCCGGCTTGGGGGGGCCGTAGGCGGCGGACATCCCCATGCATCCCAACCCCTGGGCGGAGACCTCCAGGCCCTGGGATCCCAGCTTCACGCGCCTCACCGTCGCCATGGCCCTTGCGCTACCGACGGCTGCTGCTACTTTGAGACCAGTAGAGCCTGGCTCGTACGGCGACGGTCGCCCGTCTGCTCCCATTATCTTATAATATGTTGGTAAGATGACGAAAGCTCTTGCGTCATCGGCCACGAGAGGAGAAAAACGAGCGACTAAGGTGCACGCCTACGAAAGCGTTGCTTCAGCATTATTCTCGTCCACCACTCCACCATGACCAGGGACGCAGAGCTGAAAAATCTTAGTTTTATAAATTATACATATTAACAACCGTTTTTTTATTGGCCATACGGTGGCGGAAAAGACTTTGTGCATCACCCCGCGCGTTGTGCATAGGAAGCAGCCATTGACTCATGCGCATGTATGATGGCTTATTGGACTCTAATGCGCTTTGCAGAGACGTACGATCAATGTATCAGTTTTTCATATGTTGATTAAGGATGACAATTTTTTTTTAGTTTGACCGTTTATGCGGTTGGTATCGAATCAAAAAATTTTCAGCTTAATGGATAAGGTAAATTTTTTATTAACGGTTAAACGGATAAATGCTGGAAACGATATTATTCACCCTATCCCCATTTACACATCTCTATCCCCATTAACTTTAATATAATATATTTAAATTATATATATATATATATATATATATTAAACATTAAAAATAAATAATATATATAATCCTGTCTTTTGCTCTTTCTTCTTTCACATAGCCGATCTAAACTTTTGAACAAGACAAGAACATAGCTCCATCAGTCCATCTTCACCAATCGCTGCCCCATCCACGTTCTCCAATAAATTTTTCTTTCTATGGTACGCTCATCTCTTTCTTTTGTTTTTTAAAAAGACATCTCTTTAT
This sequence comes from Calamus simplicifolius, assembly GCA_900491605.1. Classification (NCBI taxonomy): domain Eukaryota; kingdom Viridiplantae; phylum Streptophyta; class Magnoliopsida; order Arecales; family Arecaceae; genus Calamus; species Calamus simplicifolius. The sequence continues at coordinate 54,497 of UESW01004795.1, read as the reverse complement.
TTTTTGCTTTGAAATTTGAATGTATTCTTTTATTTTACGATTGTTGAAAATCTTTATTTTTGATTTTTTTCCTTGTTAGTTGTTTTCTTTCTCACTTTTCGTTCTCTTCTTCCGTATCCGAGAAGTCAAAGAATCTCTTATATGTATCAATATCATCATTTAGTTATTCTCGATTAGTCTTCATCTTATCTTTAATTTTTAATAAATTATAAATTTAATAAACTAATTTTATTTTTTATGTAAACGGGCAAATGGATACTCAATGCATACTCGTTTATCCGGCCGAGTATCCTCATCCCTACTCCGTTAACTATAACAGCTTAACAGGACGGAGAACAGGAACATTTTTCCTAACGAGGGACGGGGACCGGTATAGATCGCCCGGGCCATCCTCGGGCCATTGCCATCCCTAACGGTGGCAATAAAGTTGGCATAAGCAGATAGCCCATGGGCCAGCCTGAGACCAGCCCAGCCCAGTCCAGCTAAAAATTAGGCTAGACTAAGCTAGGGCATAGAAATTTTGAATCGTGCCCCAACTTAAAAAAATTATGCCCGGTCTATTTCAGACTTTCTAATATATATTTTTATATTACATAGATTATATTTTTTTAAGTTATGATAGATATTTTTTATATATAAATTATTGCTGCAGAAATTCATTCTCCGACTTGGGTGCGCTTCTGGCTCCTGATCCGGACGCCGATCTCGTTGCCTCGGGGTGGAACATGCAAGATAGTCCACGTGCAGAGGGTGCTGTGAGGGTTGCCCTCTGTGGAGGATCCTCCGATGCCCAAGTTAGTGGAGATTCAAGCAAGCAGATGTGAGGAGAAGACTCTCACAGAAGAGCTCCCCTATATGGGTGTTCTCTTGAGAGAGCTCTGAGCTCAGATGGAGCTATTCTTAGTGTGATAATGAGTGAAAAATGAGCGTTCAAGCGTGCGTACTTGAGAGGTTGGAGGGCAGTGGTATTTATAGAGGGTCACCTGATTCCTTGGGCGTGCCGTGAGGGGAGGTCTGAAAGCTGTTAGGATTCAGAACGGATTCGAATCAAATTTGTTATGGGGTCAGTAGGATCCGTATCTTGTCAGTTAGAGGATCGGCGGCTCGGAGAGCTTGTTGATGCCTTAAGATTCATCGATTACATAGGTTCTAGGCCACTCCTATGGGTCTTAGGCCACTCCTGGGTATGATTTCCCGTTTGGAATCTTATTCAGTCATAGTGAATTCTCACTCTCTCGCGTTGGATTCTGCAGAGGTATTCGAACGCCTCGGGCCGACTGAGGGGAGGGGCAATTTGGTTTTATGAGGTATAGAATAGCTTGGTCTGTAGAGGTATGGGGACGGCTCGGGTTGTCGAGGTATAGATGGCTCGGGTTGCCGAGGTACAAGAATGGCTCGGGCTACCGAGGTATGGATGGATCGGGTTGCCGAGGTATGAGAATGGCTCGGGCTACCGAGGTATGAATGGCTTGACCTACCGAGGTATGGATGGCTCGGGCTACCGAGGTATAGATGGCTCGGGTTGCCGAGGTATAAGAATGGTTGGGGTTGTCGGGATGACCTGACGCCGCTGAGGGCGGTTGGGCTTCGCTGCTTAGTGGGTTTGACAGCTGGCCGACAGAATGTTAGAATTGGACTAGACCCAATTGTCGATGTGTGCGGTCATTAATGCAATGATGATTTTACCCCTCATCACATGCCCCCCACTCCCTAGTCCGAAGTGTAAGTTTGGATATAGGGAGTAGAGTTCCAGAACAATCTTATTTGGGGGATTGAAAAGGTGGGCAATGATAATCTCGTAAATGATGGGCTGCTGTTTTGTCATCATTTTTCGCCGCAGCTCGAGGAGGAAACGCCTCGTTTCCAACAGGCCGCGATAGTGAAAATTTCACGTGGCGGGACTTCTTTATTTCTGGTGCCCATAACGGAAGTTTTGATGTCTTTGGCTTTCCCTCTGAAGCATTTATTTAAAGTGGGCTAGGGCGGCGCTCCTTCTGCAACGCCTCTTCATCCTTGCCATAGAGATTTTCCATTCTTCACTGAGCCCTTGCTTGCTTGTTCATATTTCGCCTCTTATTCAGCCAATATGAAGGGTCCTGGCAATGTTGTCTCAAAGGTAACCTTTGACGACCTGGATAGAATCCGTCGCCATTATAGGGTTCCTTGGGATGTAGCCTTATGGGTGACGAGGGCTGAGCACCGGGTTTCGACCGAGTTAAGCCATGGAGTCTTCTTTTATGAGGAGAGCTTAAGGGCAGGTCTTCAGTTCCCTCTTCACCTGCTGGTAGGAGGTGATGAGGTTCTATAATATATGTCCAACAATGGTAGCCCCAAATAGCTAGCGCAATCTTATCGGGTTCATCTCGATGTGCAGTTGCGTTGGGATGACTGCGACCCTTCCTATATTTCGAGTCTGCTACAACTTGGTTTATGGGAGGAGCTCTGAGTGGCCCTACATTGGTCTCCGAAAGTCATTCAAGATGATTTTGATAACCCGTCTTCGATAACGGAGTGGAAGTCCCAATTTTTCATTCCAAAGGAAACATCGGTTCAGATTTTCTGAGGGGATGGGCGAATTATGTGAAAGATCCGAGGCACGCCCGGAGTTAAGCGAGTAGGAGAAGAGAGATCTGGTAACCCTTCACAGTGGTCAGGAGGTATTAGCCAGCACTCTATTAGCAGAGGATGCCCTTTTCGCCGTCGGGCTTAGCTCTATTGACCCTCAAGGTGAGTCTTCGCTCTGATGGTCAGTGTGTTTATATAATTCCGCTACTGTTTAATTGAATATCCGCTATGTTTTCAGCCGAGAGGTCCGCATTCATGGGCCAAATGAGGAAGGAGTTGGGCAAGAGCCATAGGAGCTCCAGCTCCGGGGACAAGCACAGGTCCAAGAAGAGGTCTTGTCCTTCCGGGTCTCGCCCGAAGGAGCCAAGGAGAGACGGCATGGGCCGCCACTCTTCCACCCCTAAGAGGAGGGAAGCGGGAGCGTCGGTCGTGGCTGGTGAACCCCCCTGCCGGAGGGGGACACTGTAGTGGGGATGGAGAGTACCGTTAGGGAAAACTTGGAGAGAGCCATAGAAATTTTCCTCCCTCAAGTAGTGATTATGTCGGATGATGCCGAGGAGATGTCGCCGGTCCGTCCGGTGGTCCTCCTATCAAGGTTAATCAACTTCAGTTGCCAGCGGTGGGGAGCCCACTGCGTGTGGAAGAGGCCCCTGCTCCGGTGGAGGGGTCAGGAGAGACAGATGCGGCTGCTGAAGCTCGAGTGGAGCCGCTTGTTGAGAAGTTGGTGGAGGTCGAGGTGCCTTTTGCTGAGGGTCTCTCTCTTATGGTACCAGGGAGGTCATGAAAGAGATTGAAGTTTAGGTGGAGTCTGTTGGAGATGAAGAAACAGATGGAGAGGAAGAGGAAGAAGAAGAAGAATCATTGAATGAAGAGGACGCTCGGGCCGGGGTTCCCTCAACCGGGGCGAAGCATCCGAGGCCCTGCAAGCTAAAGTTCTGATGGAGGAAGCCGAGTGGATGGTGGTTCCTCAGGCCGAAGTCCCTTAGGCCAGCTCTTCGGCTATGAGTTCTCTTGTCCACAGCCCAGAGGTGGATGACATGCTCACCGCCTTGATGCGGTCTGTACTGCGCACAGGAGGGAGTTCCTTGACGGACGAGCCTACAGTCGGGGATATTATTAATGCAGCTTTTGGTCAGTCCGAGGTGCCGAAGGATGTTTACCTTCTCCCCGAAGGATGTTTACAGAAATTAGTAATGCGACTCTTATGAAGATCTCTACAAACTACACCTCCCGGGTAAGTCATTGTACCGAGGTTATAATTCTTAGTTGGTCGGTTCGGCCGTAGTTTCTTACTCGTGCTTTTCTGCAGAATGCCTTGATTACGAGGGCGCTGAATTGGCGCTTAAATTTGGCCACGGGGGTTTGCGCCCAGGCCAGGAAGGAGGCGGCCGACCTTCGGACAAGGTGGATTCAACCAGCCGGCTTTCTAGGGCCCTGGGGTCCGTTCAGGCAGACCTCGACAGGATGGGCGAGTGCTACCGAACTACCGCCAGAGGGCCTCTCGGTTTGAGGCTCAAGTCAAAGAGCTCCAGGGTTTCCATGAACAGTCGGACAAGGCTTGCCTGGAGTTATCCCAAATTAAGGCTAAGCACGCCGACGAGGTCAATGCCCTGCAGCGGCACTTTGACAAGAGGTGGGGTCAGCTGAAAAATAGCCATGCCGAGGAGAAGAATAATTGGAGCAAGAGGCTCAAGGAGGAGGAGAGTAGGTGTTGGTGGCAGCAAGATCAGCTTGCCAGCCTGAATAAGAAACTCGCCGATAGGGAAGATCGGCTAAAATGGTAGCATGATCATATTGCCAAGCTCACACTGATCTCAACCAATCTCAGCGGGACATCGAGGACAAACAATCCCGAATTGATGACCTCAAGGAGGGTCTCCAATAGAATAAAGAGGCCAGATTAAAGGCCCTGGAAAAGGTCCATGAGCTGAGCGATAAAATGGCTCGGTGGGAGGAAGAGGTATAGTGTCTTTTTGTCTACTTGTTTCTGGCACTTTTCTTTTGTTTATGGCCTCAAGTGACTTAATGCTTGCAGATAGGCAAAATCGAGCTTGAGGCACAGGAGCAGCTTAAGGCCCTGAGGGCAGATTTGGCCTCGAGTCGCCAAATGAATCTTGAACTTGGGGGTTGGCTAGCCGAAGCTAACGACCAAATTGCCTCGGCTGTGGAGGAGTACAAAAGTTCTGTTCAATTTTTGAGGAGCGTAAAGAGGCTTGTGCCGATGCATTCCGATTCGGCGAGGAGGAAACTCGAGCAAAGATCTCTCGAGTGTATCACGAGTTGGATTTATCTTTCCTAGAGGCCGAGCTATTTGATACTCGTACCCCAGGGGCCGAAGAAGCCAAGTATGAGGATATTTCGGATGTCGATCTTGATGCTATCCTGGGTCCCAAAGAGGCCACACTACTGAAGAATGCCTTCAGCTGCTGCCGAGGAATCTGAGGTCCCTCTTCCAACAACATTCGAAGTGGGTGACGCGAGTTAAGTCCTTCCGGATGTTACCAAGGAGGTTCCCGGGACTGATCCGAACCCTGATTCTTGAGGGTTGTTCATGTATTTTTTTTTTTCAACTTGTAATCTTATCGGGATTCAATGAATGAATATTTTATCTCTTTTTACTTTGCCTTATCGCTTTGGTCATTGTCTTTTTAACGACCTTTTTGTCGGGAGTTGCTTCGATGGTAAACGAATCGTAAATGAAATGCACCTTTAGGTCGATAGCCCTTGGGGGTTCCGAATCGAAGATTCTACTCAGTCGAAGCCAGATTAACTGGTTTTGCTGATGCATAAAATTGTTCGGTTTTGCCATGGAATGTAACTCCGACTTTGCCTCGGTTGGGGCCGAGGTTAGATGCGCAAGCTTACTTGGTTTGCTAAGGCACGAAATGGTTCAGCATGAAATGACCAAAAAAGCTCAAATACCTCGGCTGGGGCTGAGGTTAGATAGTTCGGTTCGTCCGAAGCAAAAAGTTAGTACGTTTTCTATCAGGGCATACGAAACAACTTTGCGCTTTGCCGAAGGATGCCTCGTTTCTGCTTAAGGCATTTATCTCGAATCAAGAGCCTTAAATGCAGAAAACTATTCTTTTCTTTTGATCTACCACGTGGCAACGCGGTCATGGCGTTTCAAATTCTGGGGCTCCCTTCTTTAATGGTTGCTCCCGGTTCGCTTGTCTATAAAAAGGGCAGGGAGCGGACTGTGTTAGGCCATCTCCCAAAGGCCTTCTCTTTTCTGTGAGTTGTAAGGGCTTTCATGGCACATATTTCTGGTTTGTCCCAGATAGCTGGGATGATGGAAAAGCTGCTGAAGAGCAAGTAGTCCTTAAGGGAGGAATTCTCGGAGGTCATATGGAGAGCACACGAGATGCCAGCAGAGGTCATATAGGGAGCGCACGTACGCGCTTCCTGTGTGGCCTTTGTCACTTGCCATGGGGACCACAGGAAACGCAAAGCATACGTATTCCCCATGGAAGACATTGAGTTCACCTCCTTCCTCAATTTGGATCCCTCAGTTCATCCGCCTGAGGAATCTTTTTCCATGTGAACAGGGAGGAGAGTGGTGTTGGTCTGCTGGTTCTCTGCCTATGTTGTTGGGCAGTGGCCAGCAGCCCAGCATCCCACTTGGGGGAGGAGGCATCCTCGGCATCAGCATCCACAGGTCTTTGACCTGGTTAGGATCCCTCAACACATCCGTCTTGGGGATCCGTGGATGGCCTACTTTGTTCTTTGGCATTAACCAGCGGCCTAATGGAGCCGATTGGTTTCTGCGATTTTTTGGGTCGGATGCAGAAACATCGTTATCGACTGAAGCTGCTCAGCCGAGCTTTTTATTTATCTTTATTTCCTGTGCTATGATGCACTTGTAATGCCTCTCAGGAGGTTGTAATTTTTTCATTAATAAAGAAATTTTTTACTCTTTCTTCCTTTGAGTATTTATTTCTTTTTCCAGTATGGTTGTGCTGGGAGTTTTCTTACTCACATTATGCTTTCTAGATTGTAGCATAGTTTACTAATTTAGCAGCACTTTTGCTACAATATTTAGTCCTCTGAGGAGGAAGCATTCACCTCTGTTTAGGTTAGAGGGAGGCCTGGGCGGCCCTGTGAACTTTTGATGCATGCACGATCCTACTCGAGGGGATGAAAGAACTTGTATAATTTTGCTGGTAAGTAGTGGAAGGTTACTTACCTCTGTCGAAGCGTGATAGGACGCCTTAGTCGCGTCAGAGTGTTTGAGGAATCACCCGATCAGGCCGAAGCTTTAGAACTATATCGCTCGGTTTGGTCAAGGCTTCGGGGATAATTCAGAAATATATCACTTGGTTTGGTCGAGGCTTGAAAATTATTCAGAAATATATCACTCGATTTGGCCGAGGCTTCGAAAATATTCAGAAATATATCACTCGATTTGGCCGAGGCTTGAAAATTATTCAAAAATATATCACTCAGTTTGGCCGAGGCTTCGAAAATTATTCAAAAATATATCACTCGGTTTGGCCGAGGCTTCAGAAATATATCACTCGGCTTGGCCGAGGCTTCAAGATTATATTTTACTTGGCACTGCCAAGGTACGTAGCTCTCTTGGCCCAGCCGAGGTTTGTCAAATATATTTTACTTGGTGCAGCTAAGGTACGGAGATCTTGGCCCAGCCGAGGATTTATAAAGATTATATTTTACTTGGCGCGACCAAGGTACGAAGCACTCTCGGCCCAAGGTTTGTCAAATATATTTTACTTGGCGCAGCCAAGGTACGGAGATCGCTCAGCCCGGCCGAGGATTTACAAAGATTATATTTTACTTGGCGCGGCTAAGGTACGAAGCTCTCTCGGCCCAGCCAAGGTTTGTCAGATATATTTTACTTGGTGCGGACAAGGTACGGAGATCGCTCGGCCTGACCGAGGATTAAAAAGATTGTATTTTACTTGGCGCTACCAAGGTACGGAGACCGTCACTCGGCTTGGCCAAGGTTTCAAGATTATATTTTACTTGGCGCAACCAAGGTACGAAGCTCTCTCAGCCCAGCCGAGGTTTGTCAAATATATTTTACTTGGTGCAGCCAAGGTACGGAGATCGCTCGGCCCGGCCTAGGATTTATAAACCTGCTTCTCATTGCACTTTCAAGGAGAGTTATAAAAATTTTGCGAGTATTTGAGAATTAAATTTAATTCAATGAGCAGAGTGAGTTTAGCAATGGCATACTTTTACTGGTGGTATGCGCAGAGATTATCCGAGTTCCATGTCCGAGGAATAGATTTTCCATCCAAATCTTGGAGTTTGTAGGTGCCGGGTTTGATTACTTTCGCCACTTGGTAGGGGACTTCCCAATTTGGGGACAATTTTCTTGCTCCAGTGGCTTCAAGACGGACGCCTTTCGAAGCACCAGATCACCGGGGAGAAAAACTTTTCTCGGACTCTGGTGGAGTGATAGAGAGCTACTCTTTGCTGGTAGGTGGCCATCCGGATTCGGGCCTTCTCCCTGACTTCTTCTATTAAGTCAAGATTAGTTGGAGCTGCTCGTCGTTAGATTCTTCTGAATAGCCTTCCACACGAGGGGAGGGGAGTCCGACTTCACAGGAATGATAGCCTTCATGCCAAAGGCCATCTTAAATGGGGTTTGCCCCGTGGGTACCCTCTCGGTAGTTTGGTATGCCCACAACACATGGTGGAGTTTCCTCGGCCCATCTGCCTCGCGCCTGGTTGAGCCAAGCTTTAATTTCCTGTAGGAGAGTTCGGTTGGTTACCTTGGCCTCTCCATTAGCTTGAGGATGTCCGACCGATGTCAGGCATGGAGAATGCCATGATCCTCACAGAATTCTCGGAACTTAGGGTTGTCGAACTGCTTCCCGTTGTCGTGATAATAGTGTGGGGAAGGCCGAAGCGGCAGATGATGGACCTCCACATGAAGTCTTTGGCCCGAGCTTCGGTTATCTGGGTGACTGCTTCAGCTTCGATCCACTTAGTGAAATAATCAATTGCAACAAATAAGAACTTCTTTGCCCCGTTGCGAGGGGGAAAGGGCCAAGAATATCCATTCCCCATTTGGCGAAGGGCTAGGGGGATAATATGGAGGTCAGGTGTGCCGAGGGGAGCCTCTAGACATTTGATGCTCTGGCACGAATCACAAGCTCGAACGAGGTCATCGGCATCTTTTGCATCATCGGCCAATAATACCCTTGGTGCAGCACTTTGCAGCATAGGGCCCGACCACCGAGGTGATTGCCGCAAATGCCTTCGTGACCTCCCAAATAGCATAATCGGCCGCTGTTGGTCGGAGGCATTTGAGCAATGGCATTGAGAAGGACCGCTTATATAGCCGGTCATCAATCAGGACATAATGAGATGACTGTATTTTCAGCTTCTTTCCTATCAGTGGGCAGCAACCCTTCTTTAAGGTACTTGTGTAGGGGGTCCATCCAGGATGGTTGGTATCAACCTGCATCATCTGGTCAGCATTGGCGATGCTGGGCTTCTCGAGGACCTCCAAGTGAAATTTTCGCTCGAGATCCATTGACTTTTGGAGATACCGAATCATACTCTGCTCTCGAGCCTCGAATTCTTCCTACACCTGGCGGCCACCAACTGAGAGTCGGTGTAGGCGATTAGCTTATTGACCTTAAGCTCATGGGCGATCCGGAGTCCAGCAAGCAGGGCTTCATACTCTGCTTCATTGTTTGAAGCTGGAAGGAGAAGCGGATGTTGTATTCGAAAGTTGCGCCCTCTGGGCTGGTGAGGACCAGGCCGGTGTTGGAACGCCCGTGCTGGAGGATCCATCGACGTGAAGTAACCATGGGGCATTCGGCTTTGGTTGTCCGAGGGCATCTAGAGCAGAGCCATCTTCGGGTATGGTGCATTCGAGGAGGAAATCCGCCATAACCTGGGCTTTAGTGGCTGGACGAGGCTGATACTGGATGTCGTGCTCGCTCAACTCAACAGCCCATTTGGTCATTCTCCCTGATGCTTCTGGACGATGGATAATTGCCTTGAGGGTTGGTCGGTAAGGACAGTGACAGTGTGCGCTTGAAAATATGGCCGCAGCTTTCGGACCGACGTTACTAAAGCCAGGACCATCTTCTCAACTCGGGTATACCTCGTTTCAGTGTCCTTGAGCAGTTTGCTGACATAATAAATGGGTCTTTGGACTTTGTTTTCCTCTCTGACTAGCACCGAGCCAACACGTTTTTAGAGACCGCCAAGTATAGGTTCAGCATTTTCCCTGGCTTAGGCTGCTAAGGAGAGGTGGCAAGCCGAGGTATTTCTTGAGATCCTCAATGGACTTCTGGCAATCTGGGGTCCATTGGAAGTTTTTGGCCAACCGAAGCGCTTTGAAGAAAGGAAGGCATTTCTCGGCTGATCGAGCAATGAAGCGGCTGAGGGCTGCTATTCTCCCAATGAGGCATTGCACATCCTTGACTGACCCAGGCGGGCCATTTGCTGCAGGGCTTGGATCTTCTGAGGATTTGCCTCGATGCCTCGCTGAGAAACCATGAAGCCAAGGAATTTCCCGGAGTTGACCCCGAAGGCGCATTTGGTGGGGTTGAGCTTCATCTGATACTTTCGAAGTATGGTGAAGCTCTCCGTGAGATCCTCGACGTGCTGGGGTGCCTCCTTGCTTTTTACAGCATATCATCAACATACACCTCCATGTTTCGACCGATTTGCTCCTTGAAGACTTTGCTAACCAGCCTTTGGTAGGTGGCACTTGCATTTTTCAAACTAAAAGGCATAACTCGGTAGCAATAGATACCTCGGTCGTGATGAAGGCAGTTTTTTTCTCATCTTCGGGCGCCATTGGATCTGGTTGTAGCCTGAATAGGCATCCATAAAAGTCAGCATTTGATGGCCTAAAGTTGAATCTACGAGCTAGTCGATCTACGGAAGAGGGAAGCTATCTTTTGGGCAGTCCTTGTTGAGGTCAGTGAAGCCGATGCAGATCCTCCATTTGCCATTCGACTTTTTCACCATGACCACATTCGCCAGCCAGTCAGGATAATTAAATTCACGGATAAATTTGGTTTTGATGAGTTTATACACTTCTTTTTCGATGGATTTTTGACGCTCGGGGGCGAAGCTCCTTTTCTTCTGCTTAATTGGCCTGAATGTCTCGTCCACGCTGAGGCGGTGAACCAGGACGTCTGGGCTGATTTCGGGCATATCCGATGCAGACCAGGCGAAGACGCCAGCATTCTCTGAAGGAATTCAATTAATTCTTGCCGAAGCTTTCCTTCTAGCTGCGACCTGATCTTTCTGGTTCGGTCGGGTCGGGTTTCGTCGAGTGGTACTTCCTCTAATTCTTTGGCTGGCTCTCCTCGTTGCTCGGCGAAATCTTCCCAAGCATCCAGCCCGTCCACCTCAGGCTTTTGGACTGAAGGTCGGCGATAAAGCAATGCCGAGCTATGATCTGACTTCCTCGAACAACCCCCACTCTCCATTCGTGGGGAACTTCATGGCGAGATGGGGAATAGAAATGATGGCCTTGAGAGATATTTGCCTCGGTCTACCGAGGATGGCGTTGTAAGGAGACCTGAGCTTGGTCACAAGGAAATTCATGAGCATGGTAGCCACGCGAGGCCAGGTGCCAGCTCGGACTGACAGAGTTATGACTCCTTCAGGGATTATGGAGTCACCTGTAAAGCCCACTAGGATGGACTCCACGGGTCGGAGGCTTTCTACCCGAAATTTTAATCTCACAAAGGCATCAAAATACAGAACATTAACAGAGCTTCCACTATCAATCAAGATACGGTGTACATCATAATTGTTCATGCTCAAAGATACAACCAAAGCGTCATCATGGGGGTAATGTACCTCCCTAAGGTCTTCATCAGAGAAAGTGAGCTCATCAACTCGAGCTTTCTTTGGCGAGTTTTCCTCCTCGCCTAGCCAAGAAGATGGGGAGCCGGTAGCCGCTATCACATTAACATTGCCTATGACCGAGGGATTTGGTAGAGAAGCTGGCAAGGCTCAGGCTGGCGATTCTCCTCATTGTTCGGCTCAGGGGGTCCTCTGAACCGGTCCAGTCTGCCCCACCGGATCAATCGCTCGATCTCGTTCTTGAGCTGCCAGTAGTCTTCGTATCGTGCCCATAATCCCGATGGAAGCAGTAGTACTTGGTTGGATCCCTCGAGTTGCATTGCCTTGGAGAGGAGGAGGTCAAGGAATTTGCCGCTTGATTTCCATCAGGGTTTGCATCCTTGGCGCAGTGAGGGGGTGTAGCGGTCGAACCTTCAAGCTGGACTCCGGGTTCGGTCTCGAGGCGGCGGTAGAGGAGCTCTATGGTGGCGAGGCGGGCTAGCACGGCGATGGGCCCGTTGCTTGTCGAGCCCTTGGCCTCCTTCTTCTTAAGCTGCTCAGCTCGAGCTGATCTCCTTGATTCTTCAACCCTGGCATATTTATCCGCCAGGGACATCATGTCTGAAAGGCTCTTCGGGTAGTTAACCTCCAAAGCCAGGTAGAAGTCTCCTTCCTTCAACACTCCTCCGGCCAGGGAGGACATGGCCACCTCATGGTTGGATGGTCGACTTCTAAGAGGGCATTGTTGAAGCAGCGAGGTAATTCTTCAGCGATTCCCCTCTCTCTGCTTGACCTCGAGAGGGAATCAGATCTCCATCGCTAGCGATGGCTACTAACGAACTGGCTGATGAGCAAACAGCTCAGTTCGTCAAATGAATCAATGGAACCTGGCTTCAGGCTGTTGAACCAGGTTCGGGCAGATCCCTTTAGAGTGGAGGGGAATGCTCGACACAGGATTGCATCCGATGCTCCGTGGAACATCATGATGGATCTGAAGCTACTCAGGTGGTCGTCGGGTCGGTGGATCCATGGTACGGCTCGATGGTAGGAGCTTGACATGAGGGAGAATCACTTCCTCATGATCCTCTCGGAGAAGGAGATGCCCTGCCGCTTTCGGCTGGGACGGAGGGGCTTGTCTGACGGCGTCTAACTCCTGACGCCATTCCCGACGCATCTCCTGCATCTGTTACCTGATCCCTTCATCAGAGTGGCAGGAGGGATCGGGCGATGGAAGACGGTAAGGGTGTCGAGTTCTGGGAAGACACTGGAGAGGGAGAACGAACCGCCTAGATCTGAGCGGGCTCTTCCCTCCAGCTCGCTACGGCGCTGGCTTCGCTTTTGCGGGCTGGTGATGATAATCCGCTGCTTCCGGCAAATTAGAAGAAGAGATCGCTGGCGGAGCAGGGGCAGCGGCCTCTTCATGAAGCTGAGGAGCAGGGATGGCGGGGCCAGGGGTCGCTTGGAGCCCCTGGACCAGCTGGGTCAATGCCTGGACCTGCTGAACAGAGTGGCGAACTGGTCCAGGGTTACCGTCGTTGTCGGCGGCGAAGGAGTTTCAGCTGGCGTGGCGGTGGAGGTACTGCACCACTGATCGGATTAGGCCTTTGAGAGGCGGTATGATCCTAAGCTTCGGATGGCTCTTCTTCGATTGGCCATTAGAGGATGCTTCTTCTGGTTCTTTGAGTCTTGTCTCCTGGATTACAAGTTTATGGGACTTGAGGCCCTTCCTCTAGCACCAATCTATTGCCGCGGAAATCCGTTCTCTGACTCAAGTGCGCTTCTGGTTCCTGATCGGACGCCGATCTCATCGCCTTGGGGTGGAACCTGCAAGACAGTCCGCACACAGAAGGTGCTGTGAGGGTTGCCCTCTGCGGAGGACCCTCCGACGTCCAATCAGTGAGATTCACAGCAAGCAGATGTGAGGAGAAAACTCTCACAGAAGAGCTCCCCTAGATGGGTGTTCTCTCTCGAGAACTCTGAGCTTAGATGAGCTATTCTTAGTGTGATAATGAGTGAAAAATTAGCGTTCAAGTGTGTGTACCTGAGAGGTTGGAGGGTAGTAGTATTTATAGAGGGTCACCTGATTCCTTGGGCATGCCGCAAGGGGAGGTCTGAAAGATGTTAGGATTCAGAACGGATTCGAATCAAGTTTGTTATGAGGTCAATAGGATCCGTATCTTTCAGTTAGAGGATCGACGGCTGGGAGAGCTAGTTGATGCCTTGAGATTCAGCGATTACATAGGTTCTAGGCCACTCCTGTGGGTCTTAGGCCACTCCTGGGTATGATTCCCTGTTTGAATCTTATTCAGTCATAGTGAATTCGCACTCTCCCGCGCTAGGTTCCACAGAGGTATTCGAACACCTCGGCCCGGCTGAGGCGAGGGGCAATTGGTTTTCTGAGGTATAGAATAGCTTGGTCTGTAAAGGTGTGGGGACGGCTCGGGTTGTCGAGGTATAGATGGCTCGGGTTGCCGAGGTATAAGAATGGCTCGGGCTACCGAGGTATAGATGGCTCGGGTTGCCGAGGTATGAGAATGGCTCGGGCTACCGAGGTATGAATGGCTCGGCCTACCGAGGTATGGATGGCTCGGGCTACCAAGGTATGGATGGCTCGGTTGCCGAGGTATGAGAATGGTTTGGGTTGTCGGGACGACCTGACGCCGCTGAGGGCGGTTGGGCTTCGCTGCTTAGTGGGTTTGACAGCTAGCCGACAGGACATTGGAATTGGACTAGATCCAATTGTTAATGTGCGGTCATTAATGCAATGATGATTTTATCACTCATCATAAATAAATATTTTTCTTATACACTTTTATATATATATGCAAAACATGAAATAGCTTATCAAACAAGTAAATTACCAAAGTTTTAACCATCCAGTCACGTTCAACTAGCTTTATAAGGTGTACATATATTAAATATATTATGTAACTATTATATATAACTAGGTTCGAACCAAACTGGGTAGCCTTGGATACTATTACCAGGCCAAGCTCAAGCCGACTTGTCTTAGCCCGAAGTTGGACTGACCCAACCTAGCCTGATGCTTTGGGCTAGACTTTTTGCCCTTGGCTCGGTCCAATCCATACCCACCCCTAGGTGGTGGTGTGAATTAATTATTTAAAATACAAGCTTAAATCAAATAATAAAATTTTATAAATGGTTGAATCAAAGAATCATTGTCTATAAATTAAGAACAAGATACGTTAATCTCATCATTTATTTTGTATGAATATAAATACTAATATTAGTTGGATATTAAAATTTTGTATATTTATTTGAAATGTTCATGTATGGAATGGATTTGGAAGGATATGATCTATTTCATCATTAGTTATATCAATAATTCGAATGCATATAATATAAATTTTAAAAATTAAATGCTCATAAATTAAAATTAGATTAAATTGTTTCTAAGAAAACTAGCTTAATTTATTGATTTTCATAAAAGGTCATATTTATAGTTTTTCGAATGATATATATTTAGAAATTTTCAAGATTTCTCTTGCGGATCTAAATACAAAATGGATTTTGCATAAAAATTATAACTTCTATCATACATATCCAAAATGAAAACTTTGAAAGTTCTTGGCTTAAACGTGAACACCAGCAGTAATAATGGAAGTTTTTTTACTTGACCACTGTTAAAGTTAATAGCTGCATTTGATTAAATTCCCATCCTAGTATTTGAAAAATTATTAATTAACTTGTTGGTTGGTGTTGATGTTTATTTATTTATTTATTTATTTGGATCAGTGCACCAATGGATGAAATTTGTAGAAGAGGATCCGGTAAGCATGAACTCACGCCATCCGCAATTGCAAGTTCTGGAGGAGGCCCAGCGATAAATAATGAAGCATTTGCAGACGATCGGCAGGAGGTGGACTGAGAGGATATAGATATTAAGGATGAGGGGACCCAATCGTCCGTCATTATGAAGCCCATCATTCTCTCAGTCAAACCTTAGATCCTGTGATGTGGCTGACCCTCTTCAAATGAATCTTCAAGGGATCTCAGACAGCGCAAGTGGTCTTCCTCACCGAGCAACGGTTTCACCTCATTCCCTCTCTCCTCCCAAGAACTTGATTTGCCTATGTGCCTCTTCATCAGAGCTGATTGCTGAATTGGAGTACTCGCCTTTAAATCCTTCGGCTTTAGATCTCCTCGCAGTGGCTAGCCAAGAGATGCCGCAGTCCCCTTATTTCTGGCCTGTACCCCCCTAGTCTGGGCCTAACAGTTCACTCCTTCGGCCAACTACACAATCAAAACTCAAAAAGGACTATACACATCAAGGGATCATATATAGCCGACCAATTCGCCTAGTGAGTCATGCTACCATCAAACTAGAGGTTGCTCGATGGTCTCAAAGATTAAGATCTAATGAAGTCACCTTTTTGAAATGCATGCATTCAATCTAGGTGGCATATGCAAGTCTTCTTAAAAAGGCTTCTTCAAGCCAACTCCTACCTCATCGAGTTTTTGCGTGAGGTTCGTGAGGTAGAAGTATGGAAGAAGAACACAAAGATTTCTCGCACCATGATGAAGAGGATGAGGGCAAAGTCTAATATTTGAGTAAGGGGGTTGGAGACTAGGGCCAAACTGGTATCTTTGTAATTGGCTAAGGCTAAGGTATGCAAGATTCAAGCCAAGGTGGAGGCAACTATGGTGGAGCATGTTAGTGTATGCCCTATATCCAATTGGATTGAATGCTGCATATATTCTATGAATACAAATCAAATAAAATTGTTTCTTTATCTATCCAGATGTCTTTTATTTGATATATTTGTCTGTGAGATAAAGTCCAAAAGAATATAAACCGTGCATATAGAATTTGTAATAGAGATTACAAATTGTGAGATCCAAATTGCATGTTATGGTTCGATTCTTTAAATTTTCCTAGTCGATGTGTAGATGGGACTAGACACCATCAACCACCGTGAGACTAGCACACATTGCATATCCTCACCCTTGGGGTAAGCAGCTGATTTCATAAGCTGAAGTATGAAAATACTTGGATAGGTGTGTGGATGCTCGTTATTATAACGATGCATTGGATGACCCGTACAGAGATCCCATATGGATATTCTATATAGTGTCGATGGTTGATCTCTAATGACGGTGGTGTGAGTGATCCTTTGACTTGAGATCTTCATTGCATCTCATGTGTGAAATGTCATGCTTTGACGACATCCAAATGTCACTCTAGCCAGGGGTGGCAAATATGGTGTCGGTTGGGTATGACATGAAGCACATGAAGGTGGTGTTTGATCAAGACAGGATTCGTCTCCCTTGATAGAAAGGGTTATATCCCATGGCCACTTGATGGATTAAATTGACTGTTAAATCCTTGCAATGTTGAGTTGAAATTCGAAATGGTTTCGAAGTTCTAATTCATATGAGTCAATTTTTTTGAGATCAAGTAAACAAAGATCAATTACAGGGTTAACACATTTCATACTACTGATTGATCTGGGATATGTGACGAAAGGATTTGATCATATGGTAACAGTTCATGGATAGATATTATTGATGGTCACATCAACAAAACCTTTAGCAGTTGGGTGGTCATGATGCTTTGCTAGAGGCCTCTCATGATCTATAATCATGTTGTTGACTTGGACAAAGAGTTGTCCAATCATTCCTAGGGTCTCTGATTAGGACATGATTATTGCCAACATGTTAAAGGACCTAATGGGTCATACGCATTAAGGAGAATTTTGGATGAATTAAAATAGAAATTAAATTAATTTAATTCAGATAAGATGATCAATTAAATAATTGGATAAGATCCAATTTAAAGAAGATAAAATAATAATGGATATGATCTAGAAGGAATGTTAGGGAGAAATTAATTGTGCATATGATGAACAAATAATTGGATACCCAAATATGGCTTGATCCATGTGATGGACGGCTGTAATTATTTGGGTATGGATGGTAAATCTCAGCCATGTGAAGAAGGATTCATGCCCATGGGATGAGGCATGATGAATCTCTACGATATGATGATGAACACGTACAGATTGGGGCATGTAGTTATGTGAATTTCAAAGGCTAAGATTGTGATACTTGGATTAACGTTATCATGAGAAGGGGAGTTTCTTCCTCTTCCTTGGATTAACGTTACGATGAGTAGGGGAGTCTCTTCCTCTTCCTTGGATTAACATAAGGTCTCTTCTTCTCCCTTGGAACGTTTCTTTCTCTCTCTATAAATATAGTTCTTCCTCCTAGAAAGAAAATGAGAAGAAAAAGATTAGATCTTTTAGATCTACGGAGATATCTTCTGTTTTGAATATTTCAAGGGCGCTAGCACCCCTCTCTCCCTAAGTGTCTCCCTAAGTATCATCTTCATACCTTGAAGGTCGCACTCCTCTCTCCCTAAGTGTTTCTGTCATCTTCATACCTTGAAGGTCTTCATCACTCTTCTCCGTGTGGATCACCGTTAGAGGCCGGACATGTGGACGGCTAGTGGCAGAGGATTCACTGGCTTCATTCTTTTCTACATCGATAAAGGACTCAAGTATGAATAAATTTAATGTTTTAGACTTTATTTTAATTTAATGAATATGTTCCTAAGGATCATGGGCATCTGAAAATTTTGTATTATATCTTCTGCTACGTTTTTATGAATTTGATTCATGTCTTGAATATATAAGAGCCACCATCAGTGGTATCACAGCCACCTTAGACTACAGATTCATTAATCTGATAGGATACTTGAGTCAATATGATTGATAATATGAGTTTTTATTATGCTTCTTATGAAGATTAAAATCTGAATAGTTTTAATATGTTGATAATAAATCTAAAATAAAATAAAATATTTATTATTTGATGATAAATAATATTATTTAGATTTATGCATGTTCAATGTCATGTTAAAATAACTACTTTGATATGTGATATCAGAGATAAAGATATATTATATGATAATAAATAATAACTAATTTAGATTTAATCATTTCTGTGTCATGTTAAAATAGCAATTATTATTTATGCATAATAGATACTATGTGCTGAAATCCTAGAAATCATGTTTAGGATTTAATTATAACATGATTATTGATATGATTAAGATCTGATATTCATATGATATTAGACATTGAAAACTTATTTTGGATATTTAGATCATGATAAGATTGTGATTAAATGTAATCATATGAAATTTAAATTTCAAATTTGAACCAAAAAATCTTATCATGACAAGAATAAGTCAGGATTTGTTAGAGACATTAGGATTTATATGGGATGTGAAACCGACATGTCATAACATGTAATTAAATGATAAGAAAATTTATAATTTATAATTTAAATTTTTAAAATTTAAATTATAAATTTTTTATTATAATTTAATTTAAATTTTTAAAATTTAAAATTTAAATTTTAAATTTTTAAAATTTAAACCAAATCCCCAGGAAAATGGCCTCCAGGGCTGAAAAATGAGGCCGGACCCCGTGGCGCCCACTGAGCGCAGTGCACCATTGTTTTTCAAAGTCGGATCGAATCAGCCGATCAAACCAATTCAATCAAAAAATCAATCATCAATTCGATTCAATTTTATTATTAAAATTATTTTTATATAATTTAATTAAAATTAAAAAAAATTATTGCATCAATCAAATTTTAAAGAATCAATTTAATTCTGATTTTTAAATTTTTAATTTTAACAAATAAAATTAAAATTAATTTTTTAGTTTTTTAATCTTAATTTTTAATTTTATTTATAAAATTTTAAATTATTTTTAAATTATTATTTTATTATTTTATATTTTTATTGAATATTATAACTTTTTAAGTATCATTTTGTATCTGTTTATTTTATTAAATATTATTATATTTTTAATTAATTTTATTAGTTTTATTGATTTAAATTATAAAATTTTAATAAAAAAATATTATGTTATATAAATTTTTTTGAATAAGTATATAAGTTTTTTAAATATTTTTTATAGTTTATTTTATTTTATTATTTATATTTTTTAAATTTAAATTAATGATAATATTATTCGTTCGATCAAACCAATATCCAAATGTTAAAACCGATTTGTTATCCAATTTAATTTTTAAAACATTGCAGTGCACATTCCATATCTTCATTTATAAAATGAGCAACCACCTTTCACTGTTGACGGCGTTTGCTACGAAAGCTTTAACAATAAAAAAAAAAAAAGTAGCTCACCTATAAATTATTTGTTGATATGTCCACCACACTGTATGGTGCATCATAAAGAATCGTGGCTCTAAAATGTATTAATATTATTGTCATTCATATTAAAAATTATTTTTTATTTTTATTTTTTTACTAGAAAAGATGCTTTAAAAATGCTCCAGAAAAGTCTCACCAATTTTGGATAGCAAGCAATTCATCCAAAGGATGATAGCTCCAACAATAATACTGTGAGAGAGTTGTTGCTCGTGGCCAGGGTATCAATTACCTGGTTCATCTCTCTAAGAGCATATTTGATGATGACAAAGGAAGAAACATTTTTTTTAATGAATCACAGAAGTCGGAAGTAATGCTATCCTAGATTTTGGACCTTTCAACTTTCTCAGTTTGAACTCCTCCTGGCCCTTGAACTTTTCTTCTAGTTCCCCAGCTTTTGCACTAGCTCCGTCCAGTTCTTGCTTGGTGGCTGCCATCTTAGCAAAAATCTTGGCAATGAGTTCCTTGGATTGCTAGTAGGTCTCATTCTATTTCTATGGAACCTTATGGACCTCATTAAAGTCATCAAGCAAGCGTTGGAGTCCAGAGACCTCATTAAAATTTTCAGTTCATCTTCAGCAACCTTGATCTCATCCTCAAAAGGAACATAGAGAAGGTAAGGAGTCGTACATCTGTGGAAGCAAATAGCACTTACCCAGATGCAAGAAGAGGAAGTGAAGCCAAAGCTGTTTTTATAATTTCAGGGTCTTGAACAAGGGGATTCTGAAAGAAAACAATAGTAAGAATCCTTTGATTGATAATGGTTAAGAGATGGTAGATGTGGGTATCATTACCTCAAAGCAACATGTTTAGGATCATCGAAGTAGCGGGGGAGTCTTGTCTTCAGAAAGTGTAGTTTGGAGGGTTGGATTTCCTAGAGAATGTCATCATTGTCAATCACAATTAGTATTGAAAGAATAAATCCCGATCTAAAGCAGAACTTGGGGAATGTAAGGTTTTTCTTCGAAGGTGGTTATTGCTGCCAAATCACTTTTGAAGAGCGTCGAACAAGAAAGAGCATTATGAATCTTCCGGAATGTGATAGGACTGCCTCCTTTAGTCGGAAACCTGCAAAAAGTCCTAGACCGGTGGTTCGCGGGGACCCTCCGACGCTCAAGTTAGCGATTTGAAGAACAGCAGTAAAAATGAGATAGTGGAAGTCAAGTCCCCCTCCTCGTTGTGAGTCAGGGTTTTTATATACCTGTTCGAAGGTCCTTCTTACCCTTCGTGGATAACCGTCGAATCACGTTTTCTGTTAAGATCGGTTCCATACACGGTAGGTGGGCGCATAGCCGCTAAACGCATGCCGTAAATATCAGCAACTGCCCATAGTATCTCGGTAACCGCCAGTAATCTTGGCAAAGAGCAGGTTAGCGAAACACATGGCATCTTAGGCGCTTTAGATAGCTAGGCACAATATTCGAGGTTGGTTCCACGGCTAAAAATATAGGCCGAGAGTATGCCGAGGCGAGACTTGAGGTCGAGGCCGAAGACATGTCGAGGCCGAGCGAGACTCGAGGCCGAGGCCAAAGACATGCCTAGGCCGAGGCCGAGGCCGAGGTGAAGTTCGAGGTCGGGACTAGCTGCCAAATTATTACTTGGCTTCGAGACCGCTATTCTACCGTCTGAAGGCATGATCAGACATATCAGTGGTATAGAGTTGAAAGAGTCTTTAGATTCTGCAGGATTTGGAGGCAGTTTCAATCCATCATATCTATTAAAAGGCAAACTTTGTGGCTGATTGGATTACCTCCTTTCTGACGCAGCATTTCACTGGCTGGTTATAATCTCAAGGAGATAGAATCTCTTCACCCCTTCAGGGATATCTTCCATTTGATTTTATGGGCTGCCCTCACATAAGAGCTGTGTGACTGCCCAAATGTATCATAAATTTTTTTTAAAAAAAAAGTCTTCAGATTCATTGCTTAGGACTTGGTTGCTTCCGATGGCTGGCATGAAGGCAACTGACATGAGGATGACTTACGACTAATGTCAGGCCATAGGTAAATCAGTCAGATTAACAAAAACAAGTAAGAGAAATACTTCTTGTTTTCTTGCAAGTAGAAGTGCCTTGAGAACCTGAGAAAGTACCACTTTAGGAAGCAGGGATCTTAGGAAGGTCAATTGCAGGAGCAAAAGAGTCATCTTGAGAAGCTTATCAAGGATATCATCAATAGAAGAATTAATGATGTGCTCGAGCATCTAGCCCTTCCACCACGTGCCAACAATCGTTTGTTGATAAGAATAATCGTTTGTTGACAAGAATAATGAGAAGAATCAAAGTTTTTGGAGAGATGTGTGAAGAACAAGTGCATGGGAAGATAAAGTAGATTCAGTGATGCAGACCTGATCAGTGAAAATTTTATTGAGAGTTTGAAGGGGGCCAGTAGACCTTGACAGAATCCCAATTTGCGGGAGAACTGGCAAGAGAAATATGGCTCTAACCTATTGTAACATTCAAAAATAGTTTCACAATGAATAAAATAAAAAAATGAAATATGTTATTTGCTTTAACTCAAGTTTGTCTGCTACCAATCTACTTCCACTTGAATTTTTACATCATATGATTTCGGCTTACTAACACGTTAATTGGATTAGCACGTGGACTTAGGGCATTACAAATAGTATCAGAGTTAATCCGAATGTACCGAAGTTGATAGACATAAGAAAAAAGCTACCCAAGGGCCCGGGCTTGGGAATAGATTTTGGTTAGCTTATGACGTACAAGATTGTAACAACTAGCTTAAAGTGTGTGGTGAGGACATCGCATTAGAAGAAGAAAAAATTGTGACACCTAAAAATAGTTTCACACTGGATGAAAAAGAAATGTTTTTATAACTCAAATTTATATGTTACCAATTAACTTTCACTCGAGTGTTTCGATCACGTAGTATGGTGCATTCATGGATTAATTGGATCAGCAAATGAGCTTAAAATATTATACCCATATTTACAATTAATAGATGTGCTAGCAATGCCACCATATTGTAAATGTCTGGGGAGAAGATAAGAAACCCAAATCAACCACTGAAATTATAGTGGCTCGGGAGTGATTGAAGCCATAACCAACTAAGGCTCCAATTACCAGCCAGGGCCAAGTGTACTGTCTTTGAAAATGAAATAAGAATGAAATTATAGTGTTTCAAGAGCGATTGCAGCCATTACCAGCCAGGGCCAAGTGTACGGTCTTTGAAAATGAAATAAGAATGAACAAGCTTGCTGGGATTAAGAAAGGCAAAAAATTTGAAATATTCTTCAAAAGAGGGAGGGCTGAAGTCAGTGACTAAAGTAAATTGATGACCATAGTTCAGCGAAGCGGCATCTAAGTCAACAGAAGGTGCCAACTCGGAACAAAAAGGGAAAAGCCATAGAAATAGTTAGGACCACAAATAGGTTATGCTAGATTGAGTCATGCTTGATCATAATCTAATCTAGTTTTGTCTTTGGATGATAAATCTAAAAACCCCAACCCAACCCATTTACTGATTGGATTAGGTTAGATCAGGTCCATATAGAAAGAATATTGGACCCAAAAAATCATTCAAGTTGGTTTAGGGTCAAGTGTGACCCAGGTCGAACCTAAAATACTTTGATTCGAGATAGAATTAAATTAGATCATATTTACATTGAAGTCAAGAATCTAACTATCATTTTATAGCTAAAATCTAGTGATTCATAAACACATATAAATTCATTAAAAAAATTTAAATAAAATTATAAAAAGCTTGGTAAAACTTAATATTTTATTCAAAATC
This sequence comes from Calamus simplicifolius, assembly GCA_900491605.1. Classification (NCBI taxonomy): domain Eukaryota; kingdom Viridiplantae; phylum Streptophyta; class Magnoliopsida; order Arecales; family Arecaceae; genus Calamus; species Calamus simplicifolius. Next base: position 31,187 of record UESW01004795.1, on the reverse strand, counting down.
TTTTAATACTACTCAAATAAATGATTGTCCTTAAGTTTATAAATTATAATTTTTAAAATATTTATTAATATATTTAAAAACATCATAAATAAGAGTCTACCAAACTAAATTTTGAAATATAAATATTTATATATAACAAGTAAAAATAAGTGAGAGGAGATTTAGTTATTAAGATGAAAAAAAGAATTAGCTTAAATGAAAGTTCATTTAATGAATTAGTAAAGAAAATTGAAGTGAAAAATTATAAGATTTATATAATAAAATTTATTAATCAGGCTAAATTGAATTTGAGTCAGGCCGTGTTTATTTTCTCTCAGTCCAAATTTGACCCAAATGATATATATACAAGTTGAGTTAAGTCATGGGTTGGGATTAGGGCTGAAAACGGATCGAATATGGATCGGATAGTAGTATATCCATATTTGTATCCATATTTTTTAACGAATACGAATACAGATACAAATACTAAATGGATATTAAAATTCATGTCCATTTATTCTAAACAGATACGGATATGAATCGGATTTCAAGCATATCCATATTTGTTATATATGGATACGGATACGAATCGGATATCAAGCATATCCATATTTATTATATACTGATACGGATATGAATCGGATATCAAGCATATCCATATTTGTTATATACGGATACGAATGCGAATCGAATATTAAGGTAGTGTTTGATAAAAAAAATGTTATACTAAATTATATGTTATTTCAAATTCTAAATTACCTTCTATTTCTCCATTTCAATGTTTGAAACTATAACATTTATATGCTCTTTCAAAATTTATATTGTATTTTCATATGTATTCATTCAATTTTTTTTGATAAATATTTTTCTTACTAACTATAATTTAAATAAATTTATTTATATACTCTTTCAAAATCTATGTTATATTTTTTATATGTCTATTCAACTCTTTTTTATAAATATTTTTTCTCACTAAAAATTATTTAAATAACTTATATTTTTTATATGTCTATTCAAATCTCTTTTATAAATATTTTTTTACTAAAAATTATTTAAATAACTTCATTCATGTCCTCTCAAATTAAAGCTTTGCTTTTTAGCATTATTTTATATGAAGAGTATAAGCACTAATAATAATAATAATGAACTCCTCTTCTAACACTAATTTAAGTAAAATTATTTTTTCTATTATTCCTTAATATTTATAATTTCATCTTTTAAACTCTTATATATAATTTCATCTTTCTAATTTATTTTAATTCTTATCTTTACTTATATACCAAAATTTATAACCATCAACCTTTTTTGCTTTTTTCTACCTACTTAATTTCTCATAGACAAACTATGTTGATTCTTCTTCTAGTCATTATATTTATTTATTTTATTAATTTTTAATTAATAAAATTATATTTTAAGTCACTAAATATATTTTTTATTATTTTTTGGACTAACTTTTTTACTCGTATTTATTCATAAGAGTTAGAAAATTCTTGCTAACTTTCATATCACAATCGGGTGCTAATGTAATGCATCAATTGTGATACTATTGTAGTTATCTTTATAAAACTTTATGCTGCATTAAGGCCTATGTTTTCATACCTTATTTACATACATCATGTTCAGGACCATCCTAATTATCATTATTAAACTTTACGTTACATTAGGGTTTGTGTAGACCATCACAAGTATAAGACATTCAAGTGATTTTTTCTATTCAATTCATGTTCATAGATGAAAGGGTTGGATCATGCTTGATCTCAGTCTGACCTAATTTTATATTTAAGTTTTGATTATAGACTCGGATCCAATCTATTTGTTTGTTGGATCAAATCAGATTTATAAAAAAAAAAAATTTAGGCCCAAAAATCATTTAGGTCTATTCGAGTTTAATATAAAATATTGCATTTAAGTCAAGCATCTAATTATTATTTTTTATTAAAATCTAATAATTGATAAATAAATAGAATCAACTTAAATATAAGTTTCTATTCAAAACTCTTAATTCTATCAAGTAAATGGTTATCCTTAAGTTTATAATATGATATTTAAAATATTTACCAATTTAATTGAACACATTATAAATAAGAATCAATCAAGATAAATAATAAAAAAAGATATAATTAGAAGAAAAAAGATGAAAGAAGACTTGGTTGTTAAGATAAAAAATGAAGAATTAATTTAAATTAGAACCCATATAATAAATTTATAATAATAATTAGAATGAAAAAATATTATAAAAATTTATAGATTGAAAAAATTAAATCCTAAACTCAACTCAGAACTTAAATTGGTCCAATTAAATGTCGTTAGATGTAACCCACCCAATAACCCATGAATTCTTTATGACTCACAAGGACCTAACATAACGATCGAGTAAAAAAAAGAAGACAAAGAGGAAGAGTCTCCGTCCTCTTCCCAATCCAACGCGGTATGCCATTTTTTGATTTAAAAAAAATGAAGAGACATCATGTGTAGAAGCCAAGAGCGGAAGAGCCTCTGTCTCCGTCCTCTTCCCAATCTCAGGCAGCACGAGTAAAAAAAAGACGAAGAAGCATCATCAGAAGAGGAAGTCTCAGTTTCCCAATTCCACGCGGCACGCCATTTCTTCTTTCTTCTTTGGGTTGCGCTTCGAGCCTCTGTCCGTCCATAGCCGTTAATTAATAATTAATAATATAAATTTAAAGAGTTGAATACAAAACAGATATCCGTAACCATATCTAAAAAACGTAGGTAAATCCGTTTTTGTATTCATATCCAATAAATTTTTAGATTAAATATCTAAATTCGTATCCAAATCCGATTAAACTGAAAAATGAATATCCGATTCCGATAAAATTCAAATACGGATACGGATACGGTCGGAGTTTATCTGACCGTTTTTAGCCCTAGTTGGGATGAAAGTAAAAGCTTCTAACCCAATCAAAAATTTAAATCAGGTTCAACTTTTGAAATTGAACGAATTCATGGGTCTTTAAATATGAATTGAGTCATGTTTAATTGGGTTAGGATTAAGTTGGGTGATGGGTGATGGTCTTAAAGGTTAGCTGTAGTACCCAAAAGGGGCCACTGGCTTTATTGAAGGGATTCTCAAATGCAGCGTTCCTTGAGTAGAGTTGGGTATTGGGCTGTGCCTGTTGGGCCCATGGCCCACTTATTCAACCCATTAGGGCTAAAAGCGTGGCGTGACTTTTTTCCACGGTTCGTTGATTTTTTGGAAAAGCAGCCGCCTTCCTTTTTTGGTTTTTTTTTCAAGGAGCAGTCGTATGGAAAAAAGAGGTGGAGCAGGTAGCGGGTATTTCTCTTTTTCTAGGAGCATGGATTGCTAGGGGAAGAGAAGGAAGGGCTGCTGCTTGGTACTTGACTACGTGGGAGGACTTCCACTCCAGGAATCACGTAAAGGTACTGCAGAAGAAAAACAAGAGAAGAAGAAGAGAATGAAGAAAATAAGGAGGTAACGCAAGAGACCATATTTTTCGATGATGTAATCCTTATATCCCTATTATTCTCTTGTGATTGTTTCTCAAGTCCTGGCAAGGGACTTTGAGACTTGGATATTTATTATTCTATAGTGGATCTTCTTCTCTGGCTTGCCCGTGGTTTTTTTTCCCTTTATCTTGAGGGATTTTCCACGTAAATCTTGGTGTTTCTGTGATTGTGTGGTTTGCATTTTATTTATTATTTCGCGTATTACGGTCTGCTAGTATTTGCTCGTACACAGATTCTTTCCCATCAACTGGTATCAGAGCCTGTGAATTTTTGTGTGCGAGCATGGAGGCCGGTAATGTTTCCTGCATGATCAGTCTAAACGAAAATAATTGGATGATATAAAATCAAGGATGGAGGACCTCTTGTATTGCAAGGATCTATATGGACCTTTGGAAGGGGTCAAAGCAAAGCCCGTTACAATGACAGAGATGCTTGGATCATGTTAGATCGAAAAGCAGTTGGTTTTATTCGGCAGTGGTTGGATGATAGTTTCTTTCACCATGTTTCCACTGAGACTTCTGCAAACTCTCTTTGGAAAAAGTTAGAAAGTCTCTATGAGAGAAAAACAGCTGGCAACAAGGCTTTTTTGATCAGAAAACTAGTGAATATGAAATATAAAGAGGGTGCTTCTATTGCTAAGCATTTGAATGAAATGCAGAGTATACATAACCAGTTATCCTCTATGAAAATGTCTCTTGATGATGAGTTGCAGGCATTGTTACTTCTCAGTTCATTGCCAGAAAGTTGGGAGACACTGATAGTTTTCCTTAGTAATTCTGCACCAGACGGTGTTGTCACCATGAGTCAAGTAACAGGCAGTTTGTTGAATGAGGAGTTGAGGAGGAAGAATTCAGCAACTCTCAGATTGATTCACAGGCACTTGTCTCAGAGAATAGAGGACGGTCAAAGTCTAGAAATAGAAACAATTCATACAAGGGTAGAAGTAGATCAAGGTCAAGAAAAGATATTACTTGCTACAACTGTGGTGAGAAAGGGCACTACAAGAATCAGTGTAAGAAGCCTAAGAAGAGTAAGAAAAAGGGAAAAGAAGTGGAGGATACAGAGTCAAAGGAGAATATCACAGCTAAGTGCATAATGATGATTATTTAATTTTGTCTACTTCTGATGGTATCTTCTCATGTGAGTGTCAGAATCATGAGTGGATGATTGACACAGGTGCTTCTTATCATGCTACACCACGGAGGGAGTTTTTTTCTATATATAAGACTGAAAATTTTGGTGTTGTCAAGATGGAAAATCAAGGCACAACAAACATCATTGGCATTGGTGACATCCACATGAAGACCAATCTGGCTGTAAGTTGGTACTCAAGGATGTAAAGCATGTGGCTGACTTGAGGCTAAATTTAATCTTAGTTTGAAGACTTGATGATGAAGACTTTGATAGCAGATTTCATAAAGGGCAATGGAAGCTCAGTAAAGGTTCACTTGTTATAGCCAGTGGGAAGAAATGTCACACTTTATATAGGTTGTAGGCTAAAGCTTATGATGAACAGTTGAATGCTACAGAGAAAGACTTCAGCATGGAGTTGTGGCATAAACGACTGGGACACATGAGTGAGAAGGGGCTGCAAGTTTTTTCCAAGGGAGAAGTTCTACTAGACTTCAAAGGTGTACATCTGAACCCATGTGTTGATTGTTTGGTTGGCAAGCAACATAGAGTTTCTTTTGCTAGTTCTTCTTTGTCTATAAAAATGCATGTTTTGGATCATGTCTATACAGATGTTTGTGGTCCTCTGAGGATAAAAACTCCTGGTGGATCAGTTAATGTTTCAGGTATCAGTGGTGCACTTTATTTTGTCACTTTTATAGATGATTTTTTCAAAAAGTTTGGGTCTATGGTTTGAAGACCAAAGATCAGGTTATTAATCTCTTCAAAGAGGTTGAAAGAGAGACAGGAAAGAAATTGAAATGCATAAGGTCAGATAATGGTGGTGAGTACACAGGGTTATTTGATAATTATTGCAGATCACATGGCATTCAGCATGAGATGACAGTTCCTGGTACTCCACAGCATAATGCAATTGCAGAGAGGATGAACCGCACCATCATGGAAAAGATCAGATGTATGCTTTCACAGTCCAAGTTACCTAAAAGATTTTGGGATGAGGCATTGAAGACAACAATTAATGTAATAAACTTGTCACCATGTACAGCTCTAGATGGTGATGTTGCAGAGCGTGTATGGTCAGGGAAATATGCTCTTATAAGCACTTGAGAGTGTTTGGTTGCCGTACATTTGCACATGTTCCAGACATTGAGAGGTCCAAGCTGGATGGTAAGACAAAAGAATGTGCTTTGCTTGGTTACTCACATGATGAGTTTGGTTATAGACTTTGGGATCCAAAAAAGCAGAAGGTATTCAGAAGCAGAGATGTGGTATTTTTTGAAGATCAAACCCTTCAAGACTTCAAGAAGGAGGTGTCAGTCAAGTCTTCTGCAGGAGGATTAACAGACTGTGATCCAGTTACTCCTCCAGTATATCAGGGTGATGGGGAGATGTGCAAGAAAATAGTGCAGGAGCAGATGTTAACTCACCTGTAGGACATGTTGAGCAGGAAGGAGATCAGGAGCAACCTCCTACAGAGCCTCAGCTGAGAAGATCTACCAGACAACGTCAACCTTCCAAAAGGTATTCTACAGATGAATATATAATGCTTACTGATGCAGGTGAACCAGAATGTTACCAGGAGGCAGTTGAAAGTGAGCAGAAAAAGGAGTGGTTAGTAGGTATGAAGGAAGAAATGGATGCCTTACAGAAGAACCACACATATGATTTAGTGGAACTACCAAAAGGAAGGAAGGCTTTAAAGAACAAGTGGGTTTTCAGGTTAAAGACTCAACAACATTGTTCTCAACCAAAGTACAAGGCCAGATTGGTTGTGAAAGGCTTTGGTCAAAAGAAAGGTATTGACTTTGAAGAGATTTTTTCTCCTATTGTTAAAATGTCTTCAATTCATGTTGCTCTAGGTATTGCTGCTAGTCTAGACTTGGAGGTTGAGCAGTTAGATGTGAAGACAGCTTTTCTTCATGGTGATTTGGAGGAGGAAATCTATATGGAGCAACCAGAAGGCTTCAAAGTCAAAGGTAAAGAAAATCTTGTCTGCAGATTGGAAAAAAGCTTGTATGGGCTGAAGCAAGCTCCAAGGCAGTGGTACAAGAAATTTGATTCATTTATGGCTGAAAATGGATACAAAAGAATGGCTTCAGATCATTGTGTGTATATCAAATGGTTTAGTGAGGATTTTGTCATACTCCTACTTTATGTTGATGACATGCTTATCCTTGGGAAAGATATGTCTATGATTGACAGGTTGAAGAAGGAGCTGAGTCAGTCATTTGCAATGAAGGATATGGGACCAGCAAAGCAAATACTGGGCATGCAGATTTTTGTGATAGAAGAACCAAGAAAATATGGTTGTCACAGGAAAAGTACATTGAGAAGGTATTGGATAGGTTCAGTATGAGCAATGCAAAGCCAGTTGGTTCTCCTCTTGCAGGTCACTTCAGGTTATGCTCAGAGCAGAGTCCTTCAAGTGATGAGGAGAAGGAGAAAATGAAGAAGGTTCCTTATGCTTCAGCAGTCGAAAGTTTGATGTACGCGATGGTATGTACGAGGCCAGACATCGCATATGCAGTGGGTGTTGCTAGCAGATTTCTTGCAAATCTAGGGAAAGAGCATTGGGCAGCAGTGAAGTGGATTTTCAGATATCTCAGAGGAAGCTCCAAAGTTTGTTTAAGCTTTGGGGTGGTCCACCTGTGCTGATTGGTTACACAGATGCAGATATGGCAAGAGATATTGATACAAGGAAGTCCACATCAGGTTTCATACTTACTTTTGCAGGGGGAGCTGTGTCATGGCAATCCAGATTGCAAAGTGTGTAGCTCTCTCTACCACAGAGGCAGAATATATTGCTGCTACGAGGTCTGTAAGGAGATGCTGTGGATGAAAGAATTCTTACATGAATTGGGGCTAAAACAGAAAAATTATGTGGTACATTGTGACAGCCAGAGCGCCATCCACTTGTGCAAGAACCCAACTTTTCATTCTAAGTCAAAGCATATAGATGTCAGATACCACTGGATTCGAAATGTGTTTGAAGAGAAGCAGTTACAGCTTCAAAAAATTCACACAGATGAAAATGGGGCAGACATGTTGACAAAGACCTTATCAAAAGAAAGGCAAGAGATATGCCGACAGTTGGTCAGCATGATTTCACACTAAGGAAGCATGAGACAGCCTCCCTTATGGGCTGAAGGGGGAGGTTGTTGGGCCCATGGCCCACTTATTCAGCCCATTAGGGCAAAAGGTGGCATGACTTCTTTTCCATGGTTCCTTAGTTGGTTTTTTGGGAGAGCAGCCGCCTTCCTTTTTTTGGTTTTCTCTTTTTCAAGGAGCAGCCGTTTGGAAAAAGAGGTGGAGTAGGTAGCAGGTATTTCTCTTTTTTCTAGGAGCATGGATTGCTAGGGGAAGAGAAGGAAGGGCTGCTGCTTGGTGCTTAACTACGTGGGAGGACTTCCACTCCAGGAATCACGTGAAGGTGCTGCAGAAGAAAAACAAGAGAAGAAGAAGAAGAGAAGGGAAGAAAATAAGGAGGTAATGCAGGAGACCGTATTTTTCGGTGATGTAATCCTTATATCCCTATTATTCTCTTGTGATTGTTTCTCAAGTCCTGGCAAGGGACTTTGAGACTTGGATATTTATTATTCTATAGTGGATCTTCTTCTCTGGCTTGCCCGTGGTTTTTTTTCCTTTATCTTGGAGGGATTTTCCACGTAAATCTTGGTGTTTCTGTGATTGTGTGGTTTGCGCATTTTATTTATTATTCGCTGCGTATTACGGTCTGCTAGTATTTGCTCGTACATGGATTATTTCCCATCAGTGCCGTACCAGGCACGCCTAGGCCCGCCAGGCCGCCACCATAGTCGTGCTATGCCTGGCATGGCCCAGTAATAAACAGGCCGTGCCAGGCATGGCACAAAAAAAAAATTCAGACCCGGTACGGCCCGTTGCCGGGCCTGAGTCGTGCCGGGCCATGGGCCGTGCTAGACATGGCTCCTAACGGCTATATAGCCGTTAAAAATGGCTATATAGCCGTTTAGGAGGGTTTTGACCATTTTACCCCCCAAAAGCCATATAATAGCTATATTGAAGGGTATTTTTGAAAAAAAATAGGACTTCTAAAAGTAGCCCATTCTTCCTCATTCTCACCACACATATCAACTCTTCTCTCCTTCTCTACTACTACTATTTCTCTCTTCTAGCAAGTGCTCTAGTAGACTAGCAATTTAATTTTTAGTTTGCAAGTATTCTAGGAAGTGGCAAGTGCTCTAGCAAGTGTTCAAGTGCTAGCTACATAAGAGAGGTTCTTGTTGAGAAGTACAAGAGAAAGAAGGTCACTTCTTGTTGAGAGGTGAGAGCATAAGAGGAAGCTCATAATCACCTGTATCAATTGCCTGTTTCACTTCTCGTCTCTTTTCTCATAATTAATCTACTGATTGATCTGCCTATCTATCTATCTATCGACTAGGTTTTTATTACATGGGTCAGCGTTCAAGGTGGCGATTGGGATACTCCACTTATTGGCACATGAAGGAAATATAATGGCATCATTACTTTTAAGTTTTAACCCGTCTAAAAATGTTTCCAAATGAACCTTTAGCCCTCCCAACACAATGTATAAGCAAGCACGCACGTACAAACACAACATTTAGCCTGTGTTTGGATGGAGAGAAAAGTAAGGAAAGAAAACTAGAGGAAAAAATAAGAGAAAAAATAAAATTTACCTTGCTTGGATGGAGAGAAAAGTATGAAGGAAAGAAAACTAAAGGAGAAAACAGGAAAAAAAAATGATGGGCCTCACCTAAAAGTTTTTTCTCTTAGGAGATTTGGAGAGAAAACTCAAGGACATTTTTTTTTCATTCCGATATTGACCATTTCAAAGAAAAAAATTATGCATTTTTTAATTATTTGTAATAAGGGTATTATTATCATTGTAAATTATCAATTTTTCATTCTCTTTATTTTCCTTCTACTCGTCCAAACCGAAGGAGAGAAATATTTTTTCTTTATTTTTCTCTTTTCTTCATTTTCTCTCCTCTATTTTCTTTCATTTCTACTTTTCTCTCCATCGAAACACAAAAGAATATTTATAGGATAACCACCATCCATCCTCGTTAAGGGGAAATTCTATTTGGCCGCACGTTTTGCTCAGCAGCCCCCATGCCAATTAAAAAAAATGCATATTTTTTCCTAAAATTTTTGAACCAAAATATCCCTCCTTACTCAATAGCCCTCCCCCCAAACGCCCCCACGCCCCCCGCCAGCCCCTCCCCCCTCCCGTGCCCCTCCTCCCGCCTCCCTCACTCCGGATCACCCTTGGATCGTCCGTTCGAAGGTTGATTGAAGCGATTTCAACCTATAATCGAGCAATGGACAAGCAACTAGTAATTTTTGAAGGTTCTACAGTCGCAAAGGTTAGTTTATATCCCGTCGTCTATTTTTTTTTTCTCAGTTCATGCGTTGTTCGGCCCTGTGTGGCCGAACAGGTAAACTCTGTTCGGCCACACAGGCCGAACAACATCAACATGTTCGGCCCTGTGGACCTCTGTTTTTGTTCGGCCACTCAGGGCCGAACAGAGGCCAATAATTCGGCCCCATGTGGCCGAACAGAAAGTTTATTCTCTATTTTTTTGGATTAATTATGATTAGGATTTAAAATTATTATTTGATCGTGTAGGACGATGCTTCGACCGAATGCAGCGTGATTGGCTCTGATTGTGTGATGGATTACACAAATGAATTTACAACTTATGAGGTAAAAAAAATTAATTGCATTTATTTTTGTATTATTTGACTGAGCAATGTTTAAAATTGTCTACTAATATAAAACATTTATTTTATAGATTATAGATATTCAAAAGTAGAGAAGAAATGTGTAATTGGTGTCGAAAAGTCGGAAAGAGGAATGGATTTGTCATTATTATTAAAAAATCGGATATGGGCAGCAATGTTAAGAAACCAAGCATTATTTTTTCTTGCGAGAGGAGTGGTACTTGCAAAAGTAAACACATCAAGGAAAAGGGATCAAAGACCAGGGCCAATGGCACTAAGAAGTGTGGATGTCCTTTTGCCTTAAGAGGGAAGAAATTGGACACTGCAGATGATTGGATGTTAATGGTCATTTGCGGTGTGCACAATCATCCAGCTGCAAAGCATCTCGAGGGGCACTCATATGCGGGACGATTATCTAAGGAGGAGACTACAATGCTAGTGGAGATGTCGAAGAGTTTGGTTCGGCCTAAGGACATATTATCTACTTTGAAGCAAAGGGATGCCCTCAATGTTACGACAATGAAGACAATCTACAATGCACGGCAGAGGTGCAAGGCTGTAGAGATTGCTGGGAGATCTCAGATGCAACATCTTCTTGGTAAATTATCTGAGTGTAAATACATTGAGTGGCATAGGAATTGTATTAAGTCTGATGCTGTGCGTGACTTGTTTTGGGCACACCCTGGCAGTATAGACTTGTTACGTGCATTTCCTTGTGTGTTGATAATGGATTGCACTTACAAGATGAATAGATATCGTCTTCCTCTCTTGGAGATTGTTAGGGTGACATCAACTGACCTGACATTTTCTATTGCTTTTGTGTATATGGACTATGAGCGAGAAGATAACTATACATGGGCATTAGAGAGATTGCGTAGTGTCATGGACGATGATGCTCTGCCTGAGGTGATAGTCACATATAGAGACTTGGCTCTATTGAATGCAATTCAGAGGGTATTTCCTACAGCAACACATTTGCTTTGTAGATGGCATATTAGTAGGAATGTTTTGGCTCAGTGCAAAAGATTATTTGAAACAAAGAGAAATGGGATAAGTTTATAATGACTTGGAATATACTTGTGTTGTCCACCACAGAAGATGAGTATAATGATCACTGGACAAAACTCCAGAGAGAGTTTGCTACCTACCCAGATGCTTTACGGTATGTGTCAGAAACTTGGCTGAGCAAGTACAAGGAAAGATTTGTCGCAGCATGGACGAACGCATGTAGGCACTACGAATTTGATAACTAATAGGTATGAGAAGGAATTGATAAATTGAAGAAATTTATAATTTAATTAATCAATTGTTATCTCCCTTTTATTAAATTTTATTTACTTTTTTAGGGCTGAAAGTGCACATGCAAGGCTGAAAAGACAGTTTGGATCAAGCCAAGGGAATTTCAAATCATCTTGGACAAAAATACATAGTTTGATTGAGTTGCAGCATAGTGACATTAAAGCCTCATTTGAGAAGAGTTTGACGGTCGTGTAACACGACTTCAAGCCTGCTGAATTCAAAGAACTGCGAGGTTTCATTTCTATAAGTGCATTAAATTAGATCCTCGCTCAAGTAAACCGAGCCAATTCAGTTGGTATTGATGATTCAGTTTGTGGGTGTGCTATTCGGTGCACACATGGTTTACCATGCAGCCACAAGATTGCGCGGTTTAGGATGGAAGGTCGGCCAATTCCCTTGGATTGCATAGATCCTCATTGGAGAAAACTTGATATGATGCCGGCTTCAAATGTGCAAAGTATTCAGCTAAGCTGTGAACCAGAGTTAAATATAATTGCTTGGAAATTCAAACAGTTAGATGGGTGTTTGCAATTGCAGATATTAAGAAAATTGAGAGAGATTGCTAGCCCAGAAAGTACTTCTCTTGAAGAACCTGCCAAAAGGATCACTCGTTCACTTGGTCGCGGCCGTGCTTCATTGAAGGTTGATACATCAACCCGCCGTGATCCTTCTGCCTTTGAGTTGATTCTTTCAGGACAAGATAGTTATTCACCTGGTACGGGCACTCCACCAATTACGCAAGTGCTAAAGAGGCAGCCAAGAAAGAAGGTACAAAGTATTTCTTTCACTAAGGAAGGGACCATGCCGGTACATGCCGGACGCGTGCCGATATGTGCCGGACGCGTGCCGGTACTTGCCGACACATGCCGGCAACTTTCGGACCCTGTGCGGGACATGTGCCGGTACGTACCGGCACATGCTGACAACTTCCACCCTGTGCCGATCGCGTGTCGGTACGTTCGGCACATGCCGACAACTTTCGGACCCCGTGCCGATATGCGCCAGATGCGTGTCGGTACGTGCTGACAACTTTTGGACCCCATGCCGGATGCGTGCTGGTACGTGCCGACACATGCCGGCAACTTTTGGACCCCGTGCCATTTGTTATTACAAAGCGATTGTTTACCATCTAATTCATTCGTTAATGGTTTGTAGGTTTCTCGTCAGCGACCCCGGTCATATAATAAGCCAACAATATATATTGATCAAATTCCAGATGGGTTGAGGCCGTTCATCCAACATATCAAGGATGTTAAAGCTGACGGCAACTGCGAATTTAGAACAATAGCTGACTTGCTGGGATTTGAGAGGAGGATTGGCTCCGTATTAGGAAGGATTTATTACATGACTTACAAAGTCATTCAGAGCACTATCGCGCTATATTTGTTGTCGAAGGGAGGTTTGAGGAGATTGAGCATGCATTATCATATTTTGATAATGCTCCACCTTTTGATCGGTGGATGACTATGCCGGATATGGGGCACGTTATAGCATCCCGCTATAACGTTGTCCTATACCACCTCTCCTTGCAACAATGTCTTACATTCCTACCTCTATGATCGGTGCCTCTTCCTCCTTTATCCCGCAAAGATATTGCAGTGGCATTCGTTAATGGCAATCATTTTGTGGAGGTATTAATTAAACAACTCTTAATCATGCTTAAATGACTAATAATTCATTATGGTTACTAATTTATATATTTTGCAGGTGTTTATGTTACTGGGTCATCCCATTCCCCCAATAGCAAGCAATTGGCAAAAACATTATTTACCCTGTGCTTCCGGATGTGCTTCTTCATATGATCTAGGATTCACCAGTTCAGACAAACGATCTTGTCGGATGTAATTATTAGCGAGACTATTGAGTTGTAGATCCTTTTGCCTGCAACAATCAATTTTGTATAATGTTTGACATATTTATATTAATTCAAAAGATTTTTATTCAAATTGAGCCGAAAGGAAGTAAAATTTCATTCAAATTTTAATGTCTTTTACAAAAAGATGCACTATGTGCTAACAGATACAAAATACATGAGGTACATCAGGGATCCCCACCACACCGTCGTCGACACCTGTACTATATGGCGATGCATGACTAGGGCCAGGAACATTAGGCTGAACAGACTGAGCCGTAGAGATATGCTGACCCTGTAATACATGTGCAATCTGCGATATGACATCGTACATGTGCATCCCCTGTGAAGCAGCAGCCTCCTCCCGATCCATATCAAGTATGCTAGTGCAAAGGCCAAGCGCATCTGCAATACGTCGGCCTTGCATGTCAGCATCAGCATCATCGGGACGTGATCGGGAGTAGATACTGGATTGGTTCTCCGGAGGATAAACAGCCAGATGCGTGATCCGAGAATACCACTCCAAAAATCCCGGTACGCAATCTGAGGGTCGGTCACCGGATGGCTCCTGCCCGCTGGGCTCAGCAGGTGATCCTCCCACCTCTCCTATAACTGCTCATAGAAAACATATCGGATGCGGTACGAAGCTGCTGTCGATCCTCTGCTAGCTCGCTCAGGGGCCAGTGGCACGGGGATCATCTGTATCCTGCCGAACTGTCATAAAACCCTTTCAGGATGATAGGGTTCTACGACATCCATACACTTCAGGCATCCACTGAAGAATGCAATATCAAGGAATGGACGATCATCCCGAATAAGATGATGGGGATCTCAAACTACCTGCGATATATTAAATCGTAATAAGTTTGATAATGTATGACAAATTATATAAATATACAAGTGCATGGTCCTATGGTACATACCTCATCTGCCCTCAGTACGTCCAATGACTCATGTAGAATCACCAAATGGTCCATCGTAGAACGGGATGGAGTGTCGGGAGTCCATCGGATGCGGGGCCTAGCATCAGTATAGTCTAGGGCTGGGTGAGGAGTGAGAAAGGAAAAATGCTCATAAATCCATGCATGGAGAAGCGTCATATATCCACTGATCTATCTAACGGATGCCCTAGAACAATCCCCAACTGCCGATATAAATAAGCCAAGGCACCCGCACCCCAGGCATATGTGCTCACTCTATCCAAATGCCGAAGCAGAGCAAGTATGCTATAGGCACCCTCGTCCCGCTCTTATCGACAAAAAGTGTACACCCTAACAAAAAAAAAGCAAATATGCCCGCGCTGCACAGTCTATCCTACGACGGCTATCTCTATCCGATACATTATGAAAATAACTTTCAGCCACTCTAACCTCACAGACTGACCACGGACAGATAGAACCTCCTGATGCACGTCATCCCGTGTTACATCCAATAGCTGCACTAGTAGGTCCTCAGCATTTTGATCACTCATCCTATCTGTAGACAACGACACTGAGGTACCCGTGACACTAATCCCTAATATGGCGGCAACATCATCCAACGTGATTGTCATCTCGCCAAAGGAAGATGGAAGATGGTCATCTCGGGCTGCCATCTCTCTACAAAGCCCGAAACAAGAATCTTATCGGCGAACCGATAAGAGCAATGCACTAGCTCTAGAAGACCTGACTGTTGAACTATATCCCTGAATCTCCTATTCGATTGCCCTGATGCCCACCACTGCCACTCACCTACTTTGGCAGCATGGTTCATGCACTTTAGTGGAGTCCGTTCCTGTGAAATATAAATGGATAACATGAATAACACATAACAACATCGAAATAATACATTAAATAACATACGGTAGAACAACGAACAAATACCTGTTGCCTCCAGATGGAGGCTGCAATATGTGTCCTGAAACTCCTAAAGACAGAGTCATCCTCAGGACCCTGGACAAGGACCATCCGCCTCATCATCATCAACATCCATAGCTGGGATGTCCACGTCTGTTGTCTCATCTGGGGTGATGGTGCAACAAGATCCTTAGGAACCTCACAAACCTCAATAACCTCAGGCGCCTGGGTTCTACGTCTCCTGGCAGACGTTGTGGGTCTAACTCATGAGGGGCCAGCATCCATATCTGGAACATTACAATATTCATTAGTAAAATAAAAATATGTCAAAATAATATATTTTTATTAAAAATATATTATAATATATACTTTATAATATACTTGATTATAATTATAATATACTTTATAATATATTATAAATTATAATATACTTGATTATTATAATTATTATTATAATATTTTATTATAATTATATTTTATAATTTAATTACTCTGTTCGACCGAGCTCGGTCAAACAGATTGAATTCTATTCGGCCCTAAAGGGCCGAACAGAGGTTCTCTGTTCGGCCAACCAGGGCCAAACAGAGCTGGAAAGATAGACGCTGTGGGGGGACAAGGGGGAGATGTGGCGAAGAGGGGGCGGAGCCGTCGGACACATACGGACGCCGAGAAGGAAGGGATCTTGGCTAAAAAAAAAAAACTTGAAGGGGGCAGATAGAGTGAGGAAAGGAGGGAGGAGGGAGGGAGAGGAAGGGAGGAAGGAGGGAGGGAGGGAGAGCTTACCTTACGTGCTGGAGAGGACGCTTCGCTGTCGGGGAAGTTGCCGCCGGGGAGCACCGTGAGCGAGAGAGGTGAGCGCGAGCAAGGGAAGGATCGGACGGGGGGAAGGGGGGCAAATAGTTAATGGTCATGTGCGGTGTGCACAATCATCCAGTTGTAAAGCATCTCGAGGGGCACTCATATGCGGGACGATTATCTAAGCAGGAGACTACAATGCTAGTGGAGATGTCCAAGAGTTTGGTTCGGCCTAAGGACATATTATCTACTTTGAAGCAAAGGGATGCCCTCAATGTTACGACAATGAAGATAATCTACAATGCACGATAGAGGTGCAAGGCTGTAGAGATTGTTGGGAGATCTCAGATGCAACATCTTCTTGGTAAATTATCTGAGTGTAAATACATTGAGTGGCATAGGAATTGTATTAAGTCTGATGCTGTGCGTGACTTGTTTTGGGCACACCCTGGCAGTATAGACTTGTTACATGCATTTCCTCGTGTGTTGATAATGAATTGCACTTACAAGATGAATAGATATGTCTTCCTCTCTTGGAGATTGTTGGGGTGACATCAACTGACCTGACATTTTCTATTGCTTTTGTGTATATGGACTCTGAGCGAGAAGATAACTATACATGGGCATTAAAGAGATTGCACAGTGTCATGGACGATGATGCTCTGCCTGAGGTGATAGTCACATATAGAGACTTGGCTCTATTGAATGCAATTCAGAGGATATTTCCTACGGCAACACATTTGCTATGTAGATGGCATATTAGTAGGAATGTTTTGGCCCAGAGCAAAAGGTTATTTGAAACAAAGGAGAAATGAGATAAGTTTATAATGACTTGGAATATACTTGTGTTGTCCACCACAGAAGATGAGTTTAATGATCACTGGACAAAACTCCAAGAGAGTTTAGTACCTACCCGAAGCAGAGCAAGATAAGCTATAGGCATCCTCGTCCCGCTCTTATCAACAAAAAGTGTACACCCTAACAAAAAAAGCAAATACGCTCGCGCTGCACACTCTATCCTACGACGGCTATCTCTATCTGA
Source organism: Calamus simplicifolius (assembly GCA_900491605.1). Classification (NCBI taxonomy): domain Eukaryota; kingdom Viridiplantae; phylum Streptophyta; class Magnoliopsida; order Arecales; family Arecaceae; genus Calamus; species Calamus simplicifolius. The sequence goes on along the minus strand of UESW01004795.1, from coordinate 14,044 downwards.
TACATCATGGAAATGACTCTTCAGCCACTCTAACCTCAGAGACAGACTGCAGACAGATAGAACCTCCTGACGCGCGTCATCCCGTGATACATCCAATAGCTGCACTAGGAGGTCCTCAGCATTCCGATCACTCATCCTATCAATCGACAAGGACACTGAGGCACCCATGACACTAATCCCCAATATGGCGGCAACATCATCCAACGTGATTGTCATCTTGCCAAAGGAAAGATGGAAGGTGTTCGTCTCGGGCTGCCATCTCTCTACAAAGCCCGAGACAAGAATCTTATCGGCGAACCGATAAGAGCAATGCACTAGCTCAAGAAGACCAACTGCTGAACTATAACCCTGAATCTCCTATTTGATTGCCCTAATGCCCACCACTGCTACTCACCTACTTTGGCAGCATGGTTCATGCACTTCAGTGGAGTCTGTTCCTGTGAAATATAAATGGATAACATGAATAATACATAACAACATCAAAATAATATATTAAATAAAATACAGTAGAACAACGATTTACCTGTTGCCTCCAGATGGAGGCTGCAATATATGTCCTGAAACTCCTAAGGACAGAGTCATCCTCAGGACCGCATGGACAAGGCCCATCCGCTTCATCATCATCAATATCCATAGCTAGGATGTCCTCGTATGCTGTCTCATATGGGGGCGATGGTGCAACAAGATCCTCAGAAACCTCAGGCGCCTTGGTTCTACGTCTCCTGGCAGATGCTGTGGGTCTAACTCTAGCTCGTGAGGGGCCAGCATCCATATCTGGAACATTATATTATTTATCATTAAAATTATGTCAAAATAATATATTTTTATTAAAATAATAATAATAAAATATATGATTACATTAATTATACGTTATAATATACTTGATTATAATTATATTAATTATAATTATAATTATATACTATATTAATTATAATTATAATTATAATATACTATATTAATTATACTATGATATAATTATAATTATATTAATTAAATTATAAATATAATTTAATTAATTTCGTTCGGTCTGCTGGGCCGAATCGATTTCAATTCTGTTCGGCCCAGAGGGCCGAACATAATTTCCTCTGTTCGACCCAGCAGGCCGAACAGAGAGGGGCCAAACAGAATTCCCTCTGTTCGGCCCAGCAGGCCAAACAGAGATTCTCTGTTCGACCAACCAGGGCTGAACAGAGCTCGTGGGAGGGTAGGATGAAGGGGGAGAGGTGGCGGAGAGGGGGCGGAGCCGTCGGAGGGATACAGACGCCGGGGAGGAAGGGGAGCTTGGCTTTAAAAAAAATCTTGAAGGGGGCAGATCGAGTGAGGAAGGAAAGGAGGGAGGGAGAAGGGAGGAGACCTTATTTGCCGAAAGATCCGCTGCTGGGGAAGCCACCGCCGGGGAGCACCTTGAGCGAAAGAGGAGGCATCGTGAGCGAGAGAGCAAGGAAAGAATCGTAGTCGGACGGGGAGGGGGGGCCACTGAGCAATTTTGGGGGGGGGCATGGGGGGGGGGTAGTTTAGGTATTTCTAAAATTTAGGGGGGCTAGTGAGAAATTTCAGGGGGCTAGTGAGTAAAAAAAAAAAAATGGGGGGCTCCTCAGCAAAACGGGCGGGCCAAATAGAATTTCCCCACCACCGTCCCAACCTTGTTTTGAATTTTATTTTTTGTACTCCACAATGAGATTTTTATAGTGCCATGCATGTGTGTTAGAATTAATTTTAAAATTCACAAACTTAAGTAGAAAAAATTTGGCACATCTAATTAGAACTCTAATACTAATTCGTACGGACCTAAAATTTAAAATATATATATATATATATATATATATATATATATATATATATATATATATATGTAAAAATTAAAACATGTATATTTATCTATGCAAACTGGTGTAATCTTGAGTTTCAGAAAAATCCTTGGAATATGTTAAAAAATTATTATGAGATTTTAGAGGAGAAAGGAAAGAGATCGTAGAGGATTTGGATTAAAAATTATTTAATCATTAATTTGCTTTTTTTACAATATACCATAGAAATTGGTTTGTATTATATTTTTTTGTACTTAAATCTAGAGATAAATTATTAAAATATTCAATAAAAATTTGTTATTGTTTTTTCAAAAGTAATAATTAAATAAATTTAAGTAATTTTTTTAAAATTTTCTCAATGAATGAATATGAATGAAGAGAATGATTTTATTGACCGAAGAGCAACTCCTCCGCATTTGGGATGAGAATCATTCTTTTAAATAAACTTTTAATATACTAAACATACTACATGCTTATAGCCACGTTGAAATTCTAATGTCAAATTTGTAATTCACAAAATAATGATTAACAGGATAATAATAAAAATCAACATTCTTCAAAGGTGAAATTACATGATCTTCAAAATCCTTAGATGAATAAAACTTCCAATAGGAAGGAAGAAGGAAAGAAAAATAAAGAAAATGACTATTATAAAAGTTATATTTTGAAAGCTTGCATTTATCATCTTTTATTAGTCAACCTTATAAGTGAGCAAGAGCTTGCTTTCTAAAATACCTCCTTGTTTGTAATCTCTTATTTTAAATCCTAACAATTTCTTCTTCATCAATCTCTATACTTGCAAAGATTATTTCTACTCCTAACTTCGTCTTCTCTTATTTTTTCTTTAATCTGATGGGCTTTTTATAGAGCAATCAATCCTACATTCAATGTACCTATAAAGATGTATAAGAATCATACTTCATCATATATGGCAAGCATATTAGAGTAGAATTCAAGAATAAGTTATACTAGACAAGTTATTGATAAATTGTCTAAAATGTCATATTTCATTGGGTTGACTGAAGCACAATTAAAATTTAGCTTATTTATATAGTTGCCATGTACTCACTTGGCTTGTCATCATGTGCTACATCAAACTAGCAAAACAAAATTTATAATTTTCATAGTCCAATCTGGATGAACGAGAAACGATGGCTTCCATTACATTGTTGCCTACCATGATTTATGATTCAAGGAACTAAATCATGTGCAAAAAACCCTTTTTTGAGAGGTTTAATGAGAAAAATCATAATCCAACGCATTTTTTTTTCATAGTTTCTTTTCTTTTTTTCCTAAATTCCCATGAGATTTATCTCAATGTTTGTTGTTTTAGATTTGTGTAGGATACTATTGAAAGCTCTAAACCATGAAGCCTTTAACATGTTTTCTTGTGTTTTTATGTTTGACAAAAACTTATGTTACTTCAATCCTAAGTTAATTAAAGTGAAATAAGAGGGTATTCTTCTATTCATACACCAAGATAATTAGAGTGTTGTGTCTCTAAGTAGATTATATTGGGTTGATATGCTTTCAATCCAAAATTGATGGATAATTAATGCAAGTAAAAGACCTATAGGATTTTTTATTTCACACAAAATCAAAGTAACAAAGTAAAAGGAATAATTGTTTGTCTTACCTCAATCTTTTGATGGTCTTAGATTATGCACTGCTTACCACTTGGAGAAATGCTTACTATTGACCTTGTACCAATTTCATATGTCTTTGATCTTAAGCTTCTTACCTCATTGTAAAATGGTTAAAGCTTCCTATCTCATACCAAACACTTCTCTCATGGTCACGGTAATCACTCTAAGACATAAATGAAAAAAAAAAATCTTCAAGATCTTATTAGTAAATATTTCACATCAAAGGATTGCAATTATGGTTGTTTGTAAAAGATCGTCTAAAGTTAACATACTTTCTTTATCCTTGTAGAATAAATTTTTTAATAAATAAATAAATATTTAATAATAGATTTTTAACTCCTAATTAATTGTTGTCTCATCTGACATGAGTTTTTAGAACAAGGAAACATTTAAATTTCAATAAAGATAAAAGAAAATTTATTTTTACTATGAAATGATGTTTTCATAAGTATTTAAAAATCTTTGAGCACTAATATATTTCTGTTAAATCATTTATAACATTCTTAGTTGACCTTTATTAGAGTTAATCTAATATGTATTATAAAGCTAACTTAATGTTAAATATCATAAAAGTAAAATTGCTTAAATATTTTTACTATATTGGTGCTGGTAAAGTTTCTTTTTAAATCATTATGCATTAAGTTACTCTTTATAATATGACTAAGATAAACTTCAAAATATGATTTTTTTTAAAGCCTCAATGGCCTCCCTTCATATGGGTTGATCTGAATAGATCTTTTCTATTTTATATCTAATTTCATGACTTGAAAAGTTCGTAAATATGAAGATCCATGATTACAGTAGTTCTCTCCTATTTGAAAGATTCAACTCCTGATAAATTAACATAGGGTAAGTTGTGATTACCTTGAGATTTATCTTTATAAAGAGTTTGACTAATATCATGGACACCTATATTTTCTTGCCTATTAGATTCATTTTTTTGGGAATTAAGAGTTCTTTTTAGTTAAAAAATATTTTTAGATTGCCTTGTTCTTCTTTGTTCACTAATGCATAGACAACTCTAAGCTTATAATATCCTTTCTTAACTTGTTTGACTATAATAATTGACCATTGCTTCTTTCAAGGCCTCTCTTTAATCAGTTCAACTTTTCTTTTAATAGTAATAGGAAACAACTTCTAAAGATACAAGATGTGATCTTTCTTGTTTATGCTAAAAGTATATGTATTAGACCTTTTTATTAGTGGCATCTCTATTTGTCATAAATCCAAGAATGATAGAGTAGAATATCATTGAAACTCATGGCAAGGATATTGTACCAAGGCTCTGCAAAGTGGTCTTTTATCCTATTTGAAAATGATGGGGCTTTTAAACTTAAGAATCTTTGAATTATTAAGTTCCTCTATAAGCTCATGTTGCTTCCACCATCAATAATAATAATAATAATAATAAATCACATCATAGCATTTTACATTGCAATAGAAAACATAGCCTCAACACTAATCTCCTCCACTTCATTTGTAGTAGCAAATAGGAGGAGAACATTTTGCAACTCCAACCACAACTCATATTAAGGAACGCAATAATTTATTGCATACTCAATGGACATGCAAAGCTATAATCCTTTAAATAAACACTATGTCTAAGTAAATAATAATTCATAGACATAATGTAAATTCTAGAATTAGCTAAATAATTTCAAGATGAATTGGCTAAACACCAATTTCAAAAAATCACAATTTATTATCTACAATTATAATATCTTTGAAGGTTTACATTAAGCAAATTTAAAATAACCGAATGATTTGTAAAAACATAAAGCTGGGTTAGCTCAACTAAATCTAAGAACTGCTTCTATGCCAATGTCCAACCTCTACCCATTTATACCCGCTCATACCTCGGTCATTGAAAAAAAAAAAAAAATAGCAAGCTGAAAGCTCAATAAGTAACTAAACCATAGTTAAAGGGTACAAGCAAGTATAATATAAAATATTTTAATTCAACAATTGATACTTAAAATAAATACTATTATTTTCATGTGCAATTCTACAATGAATATCCCATATAAAAAAATTATCAAATAAGAATTTATATATGTAACTCCAACAAAATGAATAGGCACATAATTCCATATGCAAAGAAGATTATTAAACAACTATTATTAAAGTAATTGTTCAATATCAAATTTCAAATGGGACTTCATATCCACTTTCGAAATTCACATATCACTTATGCATATAATTTTAATGAATAAATCATTTTCTATTTGGCCTTTCATGAATAATTTATAACCATCTTTTTAAAACCATTGTTTTTAACTTATCAATTTATGAGATAATAGCCATATATAATCACTATTACAAGGCCCATTGTACATTGTACTGCATTTAATTTTTGTAAAATATCTAGTCTATTATATTTATCCTCGATGGAGCTTATTCATTGTACCATATTTAATTTTGGTGGAATAGGTCCAATGTACTACATATAATCCTTATAGAATTGGTCTATTGATGCCACTTTATAGAACAAATAAGTGCCAATGTATAACTTCAGTTGGATTCTACTACATAGCTTGTTGAGAATTCATAGCACACATAAATCCAAAAGTTTTACAAAAATGATATCATCTTATTTTACAATTAACACATAGAGCTCAATAATCATATATAATACTTACCTCCACTTAAATTTAAATGTTTTAAACATTATTTTCCAAATAAGTACCCTAAGTAATTTTCATAAAATAGTATATATATACAAAGTAATTTATGTCATTTTTAAAAGCATTTTGCAAATAGGCAATTTGATTGCTCCAAAATTATTTTTATCTTTTTTTAAAGATCTAAGAATCCAAAATATGCACATATATCAATAATAGATAATTTCTAAAATTTCCAAAATCTTTAATTAAATATTTTATTTATTTTTAGAAAATTCTAGAGATATTAACAAGAATTATTTTTAACCTTAAAATGCTAGCTAACAATTCACTAAAGTTGTCTAAAATTAACTTGGATATTTGATCACAATTTTTACACATAATTATTCCTAGTTACCTTATTGACCGAACAACAAACTGGCTATCACTTACTTATTCTCTTCACAAATACATAAACAAAGTTAAAACAATTATGCAAAAATCATATAAATATGGAGAAAGAAAATTAACGAGAGATGGTAGGAAGAGTGGATCAACTCCTTCCCACCCCTATCCACATCATAAAGGAGAGGGGAAGAGCATGTGGCAGTAAAGAGAGAGAGAGAGAGGAAAAGAGAAGAGATGAGAGAGAAAGAGATAGAGAGAAATAGGGGAAGAGGAAGAACTTTCCTCCTTAGTTTTTCTAAAAAGAGGGGGAGAGGAGTGGTCATTGCGTAGTAGCACTAGTGGCTGAATTGATCAATGATGGTAGCAAGATGTGGTAAAGAGCAATTAGTGAAGGCAACTCACTCTAATATGATAAAGATGAAACCAGGACTTATCTAATGAAATATGTAAGGAACGAAGACAAAATGGTGGCCAACTTCCATGCGAGTTGACATGCTTTAGCAACATCGATGGTGGCGCAACAGTATAATAGAACAATCAAATAAGGCGCAATATCGGTGGTGGTACAATGATAGCTTATCAGTAAGGTAAGAAAAAATAGAGCTATAGAAAGAATCCAACTACTTCTCAGCCAATTAGGCTCCAACCTAACTAAGTTTGCTAAATTTTTTCAATGACTAGTCAATGATAGTGCTAAGTTTGCTAGAAAAAGTAGAATGGCTCTCCTATTTAAACAAAGGTATTACCCCTATAAATAGGAAAAGCTTAAATCATGCTTGAGTCCTACAATTCCTTAGTAGAATTTGGTGAGGTCTTGAATCTGACACTAAAGATGATATTTATTAGTAACATGAAGATGAGGATAATAATGAAGATCGATGGCATTGCAAGGGAGAAGGAAAAGGCCTAAATAGAGGAAGCCTTAAGGCTCCTCTCTCATCTTTGAGGACTCCAAAGAATCCAACTCTCACTAGGAGCTACAAGGGGAATTTGGCTTAGATCAAGACTCTCCTAAGTCCCTCAAATACAGGATATGCTAATTTTGAATGGCTAATCTTTTTATTAACCTAACTCTTGAATCAATTTGCTCATGTTGGCTCAAGAAAATGACATCAAGTTAACTTTGCCAATTTCATTTTTTTTCCTTTTCAATCTAGGCTGGTCAAATAGATCAAGGCCTCAATCCTAATTAGATTTGCTCAAAGGACTAGACTTTATTTTTTTTCCCTCTAAAAATAATTTTATCCTCAAAATTGTCATATTTTCATTTTTCATAAAATAGAAAATACTATGGCATGGCATATTACTAAAGAATTCTAAGTCTGGAGCCAATAACTTGTAACTCCTAACTTGAAATATCCAAAATTTTCTCTTAGCATGGCCAACAACATAACCACATAACTAGAGTCTAACATATACTTTTTCACCATCAATACATAAAAGTCATTGTGTATAAGTGACAAATAACTTTATAAACTTGTTACTCTCTTTCTAGTTGATCCACAATAGAAGGCTCAGCTTGTCCTAAATTCTAAATATCATTAATCTTTTGTTTAGAAATATATGACGACTCTGTTACTTTATAAACTCTGTTACTCTCTTTCTAGTTGATCCACAATAGAAGGCTCAGCTTGCCCTAAATCCTAAATATCATTAATCTTTTGTTTAGAAATATATGACGACTCATTTAAGAGTTTAATATTCATTTTTTCACACTAGTATAACTTTTGCCTATCCTAAGCTACAAATTTATTGAATTTTATTTACTATTTAATGAATAGTCTTAGGTACTAACAATCTTCTTTCACAATTATCATTCTAGTAGATAAGGAGTCAAAACTTCTAATCACATAATGCCTTATGAAGTGCCCTCTAAAGGATAGATTGTGGTTATTATTATAGGTGAATTCCATTAAAGATAGATATTCGTCTCATGATTTTAGATTAAGATGCAACTCATAACATAACAAGCATGTATGTGCATATATATTTCCACTCTCTTTATGCAAAGAATTATCTAAATTTGTAGAGTTTAAATAAAATCCACTATATTAATTCTAATTGAAGAATCCAATAGTGATTTTAGTTGTTTTATACGCAAATATTAGCCCTCTTAAATTTAATAAATAAATCATCTTTATTAATTATGCAGATGAAAATATAGATTTCAAAATTGCATAATGATATGAATTAGCTTTTATCCTATTCCTTTGTATGATCGCATATTAATTCAAACTTTTGTCATGCAATTAACCGTAAAACCTCAATCCTATTAATAAAGAAACATTCTTTATGATTATTTATCCAAGCCATTTATAATCAATAAAAAAAAAGAGATCTTAGACTACTACATTAGAGTCGATCTCTACTTGAGCATTTGTTATAATTTTTTCTTAATATTTTTTAAGCTCATACTTTGTAATTGTATGCTTTGCAAATACTTAAATAAATTTTGTTAAAGTCCAAACTATTTTAATTTCATCATTCTTTTATTGTACCACTTTGATTAATTCTACTAAATACTGGATACTTCCTTTATAAAAGCCATCCATGTCCCAAAATATCCATATTTATTATATTTCAAATATATTAATTCATTTCATTTTTTTCTTCCCAAAACTCTAAATCCATATCTTTCATATTTATGCCCTCTTTCATTTCCCTAATTGATGACAATCCATATTCATCACTATATACTATCTTTGTTGACCATCTAAATCTTAATAATCCATCTTGTATAACTAGCAATTCTAATGTTGAATCATAATTTTTTGTTAGTCCTCGACACAACAACTTATAATTTTTCTAAGTTTACTTACATCATAAAAGGATAACAAAAGATTTATTAGTCACATTGTAGAGTAATTTTTTAAAACCACTAGGCTTTTCTATTTCTTATAGAATATAAATTTTCAAAAGAAAATATATAATATTAAATAAATATCTAAAAATAATTTTTTAGCTGTTAATTGATTTGAATAGTTTAACATGAATTTCTAAGAGAAATAAACATGCAAGTTGAATAAAATGAAAGAAAATTCTTCCTTACTATTAAATAGTATTTTCATATTTTTTAAAAAAAGTGCTTCAAATCATCATATCTTCGTTAAATTATTTTTTTATTCAATCTCTACTTGATTCAAGATATATTGAAAAGCTAACTCAATGCATGTAAGATAATAAAGAAATAGCTTTATTTTAAAATTTATTTATTACATTAGAGAGGGCAATCCAACATATAATGTTTTAAGAGGAAGCTTTACCAATATGTATACATATAAATGCAGGTCCCATTCCAGAGGGCACGTTTGTTAGGTGAAGATTAATGATAGAGAGTACAAAGCAATTAATGCACAATTGATGCTCGGAATAGAGAATAAAGAAATTAAAAAAATGCACAATTATCATGGATGTGCATGGACGATCATTGAAACGTGTATCGCACGTGCAATTATCATTTTGATATGATGACAATTATCATCTGATGACAGCAGTACCCCCAATTCAATTCGATCTAATATACAAATTTTTTAATTCGTTTTAATTTATTAATATTTTCTATCCAATTTCGAGCTCCATTTGCTCCGCCTAATCTTATTTTGGTCATATAAAGAATCTATTGGCGCATTTTTTTAAAAAAATCTTTTATCCTTCCGATTTTCATCTCATATGTTCACCGGTTTTCTCTCCCAGATTGGCCGGTTTAAGTTAGATGTAGATGCAGCTGTTGCACATAATTGCTAGCCAATGACCCTTAAAATTTCAACAAACCCTTAATTCACGCAAAGGAAGTAAAAAAAAGATAAAATTTTTAAGAAACATATATAAAATTTTAGAACATTAATATAATAATAGAATATAATTATTGTACCTTATTTAGTAATGATTTATATGAGGAGATTTGAAAGTATACATTGTATAAAAGCCTTAAATCTGTCTTTCCTTGCCTTTTTTTTCTTAGACAGTGTTCTTGATAAAAAAAATGATCGCAATATTTAAAGAGAGAAGAAGAAATCTAACCTATTTACAAAGAAACCATAATATGTCCTCCTATCATGGGTCACTATTGGGCTCTAGGGATTTAGGTTCACTCAAACTGCCAACCACATCAATCAATAAAAAGTCCATCCAAGCTCAAATCAAATAAACTACGATGCCCGGTTAAAAACCTATGACACCCCATTTAATAAACTATGACACCCAGGAAGTTAACGTTAAGGTTTATGTTTAAACCCCTAATACCAAGAATAATGTTATCTATGGTCTGAATAATAACTCTAGAGTATCATAACATACCAGGAAGCTAGAAGGTTAGTGGTATAGGAAAAAAAATTTATGACACACTAGTTAAAAACCTACGACATCCCAATTAATAAACTACGATACTCATTTAAGGTTTACATTTGAACCTCTAATACTTGGAATACCTGTCATCTATGGTTTGAATAATGGCTTCCAGAATGTCATAACATGCCATGGAAGCTATAAGGTTAGTGGTATGAAAAAATATTATGATATCCCAATTAAAAACTTATGACACCCTAGTTAATAAACTGCAACATCCATTCAGAAAACATTAAGGTTTATGTTCCAACCACTAATACCTAGAATACATGTCATATATGGTCTAAATAATGGCTCTCAGAGTGTCGTAATATACCACAGAAGCTATAAGGTTAGTAGTACAAGTCAAAAAAATATTACAACACCGCAGTTAAAGATCTACGACACCCTAGTTAATAAACTATGATACCCATTCAGAAACGTTAAGGTTTATGTTCAAACCCCTAATACCAAGAATGCATATCATCTATGGTCTGAATAATGACTCTCAGAGTGTCATAACATGCCACGAAAGCTAAAAGGTTAGTGCGGTATAGGCCAAAAAAAATTATGACATCCCAGTTAAAAACCTACGATACCCTAGTTAATAAACTATGATATCCATTCAGAAAACGTTAAGGTTTATATTCGAACTACTAATACCTTGAATACCTTCATCTATGGTCTGGATAATGGCTTCCAGAGTATCATAACAAGCCACGAAAGCTATAAGATTAGTGGTATAGGCCGAAAACAATTACGATGCCTCAATTAATAAACTACGATACCTGTAACGACCCGGGCCCACGGGCCCGTTTCGTTACAAGAAAGCAAGACGGACAAGCTCCACACCAACTTGGGCCACCACAGCCCAAAAAGGGATCCAATTGGTGCCTTGTCCTCCTTACTTTACTACATATAAACCACTTAACCAACTCCCAATTATCCGATGTGGGACAATTGGGAGGGGCATCACAATCTACCCCCTTAACAGAGGCGACGTCCTCGTCGCCAGGGGTAATTGATCACAACCACCAGGCAGGCAGGATTCTAGAGGTGGCCCCCATAGGTTCAAGAGGTGGCTCCCATCCCCATGGATGTAGCACTTTGTCTGTGTGGCACTTAGCTCCTGCACTTCGACTGGTGCGAGGCTCTGATACCATATTATAACGACCCGGGCCCACGGGCCTTTCGTTACAAAAAAGCAAGACGGACAAGCTCCACACTAACTTGGGCCACCACAGCCCAAAAAGGGATCCAATTGGTGCCTTGTCCTTCTTACTTTACTACATATAAACCACTTAACCAACTCCCAATTATCCGATGTGGGACAATTGGGAGGGGCATCACAATACCCATTTAGAAAATGTTAAGGTTTATGTTTGAACCTCTAATACCTAAACTACCTATCATCTATGGTCTGAATAATGGCTCTCAGAGTATATCGTAACATACCACGGAAGGTATAAGATTAATGCCAAAAAAATATTATGACACAGAAGTTAAAGACCTACGATACCCATTCATAAAACGTTAAGGTTTATGTTTAAACCCCTAATACCATGAATATCTTTCATCTATGGCCTAAATAATGACTCTCAGAGTGTTATAATATGCCACGGAAGCTAGAAGGTTATTGGTATTTGCCTAAAAAATATTATAATACCCCAGTTAAAAAATTACGACACTTCAGTTACAAAACCATGACATCCTTTTCAGAAAAGGTTCAGGTTTACGACTCTAGAGTATCATTTCGCGCACCGCACGTGCCTCTATAGGAGCATGCAGTGCACGCGCTCCTGCACTGGGCACGGTGCAGATGACTTTTTTTTACTGATGTAGGTCAAAATAGTTTCATGAAACCCTAATTCAAAAGGTATGATACCCTAGTTAAAAGAGTATGACATTCATGCATAAAAACATAAAACTAAAGGTATTGACCCTTCTTAACAGGAATATCCTTTGCTAGTGGACTGAGTTGTGACTCTCAAAATGTTATAACATGTCAGAGTGAGTATTATACGGTTTCCTAGTACATTAACTTTCTCTAACGACCAAAACAGTTGGTGTAATAAAGAAACTATAAAAAGATACATAAACAAGGGCTTTTTACTTCCTGCTAGGGATGACATTTTCTCCTAAAGTTAATGAAGAAGTCTTCAATGGCTTATTCCAACCTCCGAGCAGAAATATTTCCTTACACTCAAAAATCATAACACTTTTCGAAGCATTTTTTCTGAGCTACGAAGAAGCTTATATCACCAACGCAAACTAATTCCTTAGACAGGACTCTCAGAGCGAGAGGAGGGGATCTTGCTCCAACTTTGTACTAATTCCTTACCTGAAAGCTAAAGCCAAAAAGAATATTTTAGAATCGAAAAGAATTTTTCATCAGCAAAATCCAAGCAAGATGATAGGTAGAAGTAGACTAAAGGGAAAGGAGGGAAAGAGCATTTTTATTTGCACACCAATTTCAAAATAAGGCTGAACAGGTATTAATGTACGTCATACTCAAAACATAACATCATATCCCTACTATCCCATCCTGTTGCGTCAGGCCATGTAGGATCCACTTAGACCAATAAGAAGGGATGATGCAGCCCATGTAGGATTTGCTGCGCCAAAGGCAGTGTACAAAAACTTTTTATAGCTTTCTAATCTTTGGGCTTCTCCCAGTGTCATGCTCATTTTGTTGCTTGCATTTTAGTTTCTTTTCGAGCGTCCTTTACCTCATCTTCTTGCTGTACAAATTGATGGGCTAACCAATCCTTCAAAGAGAAGGGGAAAAAAATCCAAAAATCCACTTAATTTATCAAAATGAAAATGTAGATGGCATATTGGGTTCAAAGGAAGAGGCATCATGCAAGCAGAGTGCCAAAGAGAAATTTCTCCTTTCATTTTTCTATTGGTTCCACCAAAACATAGATTGAATTGGCAAAATTAAGCATGACTTCCTTGATAAATGTTTGATGTTGCATTTAGTTCAAGAATACAAGTGGACTGAATTGATCCATGACTTAACCTAGCTTGGATCCGATTAGACTTGATCTAATCGATATTTAAAAATCCATAAGTTAGATCGAATTTGAAAATTGGACCTATTATAAGTTATGAATCGGATTTGAATCTTATAGTTTTTTCCTCGACCTAAATCTAATTCAATCCAACTTATAAAAATTAATTATATAAATATTTTTTTACTTAAATTATATTTATTAACTTACTAAGTGAACCTTGTTAGAGTTGTGAAATGACCCAG
>UESW01004794.1:578820-637746 GCA_900491605.1 Calamus simplicifolius | reverse complement strand
AGAATTTTTCTCTGATCTCCTATGATAAAGCCTCAAGGCAGACATCTTAAAAGGAATAGTAGTTGCCTTTCAGGATTAAGTTGCAAGGAACTTGACCCCAAGGACAAGGTTGACAACTCTTTAGAGAGAGAGAGAGAGAGAGAGAGAGAGAAGGTTGGCACCCTAATCTTGTGATGCATCTCTATCAGATGGTCCCTCTAAATGCATCCACAAGCACAACCTGAATTGAATGGTCCTTATTCTTAGCAAAGATGTTTACAAGTGGTCAAGTAGACAAAGGTATTTTCAACATCAAGTGTCAATATAGACGGAAGCATCTAGGTAGCAAAAGAATGTGCAGATGCAAGAAAGCATGGCTGTTGGTGAGCTCAAGGGACAGGCAAAACATTGCATCATAGCTATGTATCAGGTGCATAATGTGTATATGGCCACAATGCAAACTTCTTTTGTACTTGACAAAGCTACTCACATGTCTATTACACAGAAATGCAGCAACACAAAGTGGTTTCCAGGGATAGTGGAAGCACTAATGAGAATAAAAATAGGAGGTATCTTCTCCAATGGCTCATTGTTTCATAACAGTTTCTTGGGCAGTGTTCAGTTTTGCTGCTATCTACGAAGGAAAACTTTGATTACAGTAAATTTGCTTGACAGCATCTAGATGAAGGTTTTCTCATGACTTTGATATAATTATCTACTAAGATACAAGTGCTCCAATTCTTGAGATTGTAATATTCTCCTCATTCAAAAATGCAATTTGCTGTTATCTGTTCCAGAAATAAAATAAATTTTGACAAGCTGATTGAGAAGACTTCATCAAAATTGGAGTAAAATTGTAGAATGACTTGTTAGGCAAGCCAGACTTCCATCTAATATTCTATAAATGGCAAACAGATGACTTCTGCTTGGCAACTAGATAAACCTCAGCAATGATAAAATAAAAGTTCTAGCAAAAAAATAAAATAAAAATATACTTCTAGAGAGGCTGAAGTCATGTTAGAAGTATCCAAATTTCAGAAACATGCAACTATAGAAACATCATCTAGAAAATACATTTGCTCATGGTGACCATATTAGCTGATGTCAGGAATCCTCAATTTGCCTCTGAATTTTGAGAGGTTCTTTATTAAAATTACTAATCTGGATGTTTGCAAAAACTTAAGCAGACAAGAAACATCACATATGTTATGTAATATGTCATCAATCATCATTGCATATCTAGTGTCTCAGACAATGTTGAATGGAATCTGTCTGAATTTGGAGCATACCAGGCACATCAATTGCTGCAGCATGATACTTCCTGAACTCCTCCCTGCCCTTGGCTGAACGACTACCTATGGTGACACCAAAGGTAGAGCCACGGGGATAGCCACCAATAAATGCTTCTGGGAACACAACTAATTGTGATCCATATACCGCAGCTTCTGCAATTAGTCTCTCTGCTTTATCTACAACAGTAACAATAACAACAACAATAAAGCCTTAATCCAAACTAGTTAAAGTCGGCAGTCTCTCTCTGCTTTATCTTCAAGATATAATTGTGATTTCTAGATTTTATATAACGAACAGTAGGTAGAAAAGTCTTTCTCCAACAACAAGGCTAAGAACATGAAAGATGGTTGTTTTGCCCTATTATCACATACCATGGAGAGGCCTGGACTGATATATGCATCAATCTTTGGTTCAAAATCTAGGCAATAGAGGTATAAACATTGCATAAAATTTAGACTTTAGACTCCATTGGTTGCTAAGAAATGAGCAAAAAGAAAGCAGTTGGAGATGAATCTTCTTTTCTTTAACTATTTGGAAATAAAATGAAAATTCAAGGCAATATAAATATCAAGAAAACAACAGCCAAAATTTCCTCTACACGTCCTAAACCTTTTTATCCAATAGGTAGTTATTCTGAGAGAAATACATCAAGCAAGTGGCAAAAGATATTTTCTATATCCAACCACTTTCTTCATATATGCAATTTTATCACTTCAGTAAACAAGTTATCTTTTTAAAATTTAAAAAGAACATTTCAGTTGACCTTTTTTCGTTCCACTTGCTCAGCAACAAAGTGAAGCCTTAGCCCATTGAGGAGCTAATAATAATGTTTTGCCACTTGCTAAGCAAAATGAACCTCAGCAATGATAAAATAAGTATCTATCACTTATTTTAAACTATAGAATTTGCAAGTTGCACAAAGGGAAAGGAAAAAAAAGTCTCTCTCAACTAAGTATTTCGCTAGAATGCTTCTTTATTTTTTAAATATAAAAAATATTGATCGTTCGGTTTTATTTTAAGAGATGCAGATATTTCATTGGAAACTTATTTCAACTAGTCATGTGCATTCCTGGTGCGCTGAAAACATTGAACTGTTTATGATAATGTGATTAGGAAAAAGAAAAAAACTTTGGTGTATGTTGCACTACTTCTTTTCACTACGCATATGATGGGACTTGCCCCTTTTCATTGTTCTTTTTCGAGAAGGCCACTAACACGATGCACACACCCCCCCAAAAAAAAAAACCACCGAGAGAGAGAGAGAGAGAGAGAGAGAGAGAGAGAGAGAGTCATGAAATCTAATATCTATAACAATAGCAATAGCAGAAATCTAAACCTTTGTAGCATAAAGCATTGGAGAAAGGATCAAGCTGTTCAAGCAATGAAATGGCAGTTCTCATCCCTCACAAAATTAATAGGACTGATTTACTAAATTGAAAATTTCTGTTTCATTCAGTATTAAGTAATAACAAACAAAATATGACAAAGCTAGAGATCAGAAACATCAAAACAACTCAGACGAGCAAGGATCACATGGATTTTTATGTCCAAGGAGCAGCAGAACTCCAGACAATGATTTACGGTTCTCAAACATTTCATATCATCATCAAATTGCAGATCCAGGCCAGACTAACTGCACCAATAAGGCAACCGATACTAAAGAAATGAAAATATGAACTTTTTTTTCTTTTTCATTGTCATGAAATCACTGGAACAAATCGGTCTTGTTCCTTTCACAACGGTTCTTAGATTTTGCAGGATTTTGCAAAAAGGTTCGAATTCAGGAAAGAAAAGTGGTAAAAATTCTTTGCCTATACCATATGTTTTTATATATGGTGGCTGTACAGCTGACATTTATTATTGATACTAATATCATATTGTTGTGTTGTCCTGGTGAATTTTTGCAAGCAAATGTCAGCTCTGGACTCTCTTATTTCACAATAACTCGATAACGTACAATCCAAAGGAGTAATAAAAAACAAGCATCTACAAATCCCCCAAAAATTTTAACTTGCCAGTAGAACCCCGAGTCATTTTAACCAGTCAGAGCAATCACAAATAACATCCATATTGTCAATTTATTTGAAATATGGTGGCGCAGCCAATATATTACCCTATTAGTGATCTTCCCCGTGTTAACATAAACCAAATAATACGGATCAAGGTGTTGCAATCCTATGGAAGTACTCCATCCGGCCTATCATCGAAAAATAAAAATTAAAAGTCTCAACTCATACACATGCCCCTTCTATCAACGATGTCCAAAATCAACAACACGCAAAAGCATTCCCCTTCTCGTTTCATTGGCTAAAGGCACTGTAGAGTTAAAAGTAAAAGATAAGACTAAGAAAGTATCAAGATATACAGCAAGAAGGCATAGCAATGGCTCGTTTACAACCACAGAAGGCAAGAGAAACCCTAGAAAATAGAAAAGCTTTTCTTTAGCTAAAGATCAGCATCTCGAAAAGGAACCCAAAGCTCAAATGGTTCAAAGAAAAGAAATAGAAGCAAATAAGGGTGAGAGAGACTACCAAGAGTGGCGGGAGTGTCATAGAAGACGGTAGAGTTAAAAGTAAAAGATAAGACTAAGAAAGTATCAAGATATACAGCAAGAAGGCATAGCAATGGCTCGTTTACAACCACAGAAGGCAAGAGAAACCCTAGAAAATAGAAAAGCTTTTCTTTAGCTAAAGATCAGCATCTCGAAAAGGAACCCAAAGCTCAAATGGTTCAAAGAAAAGAAATAGAAGCAAATAAGGGTGAGAGAGACTACCAAGAGTGGCGGGAGTGTCATAGAAGACGGTGGAGGCCTGCACGACGGTGGCCCGGACGGTGATAGAGGACGGATCGGAGCCGCCGCCCATGTCCACCTCTGCGATCAAGGGAGACCCCACCGAGTTCGACGCCGGAACCAAAGCCATCGATGGGCAAACGAGCGGGCTCGGAGCCGCCGATGTTATTTGCCGTCCCGAAAGGGGGGATAGTCGTCACCGTACTTCTTGCGGAGGTAGTCGCGGACAAAGTCGTCGCGGGCTAGGGTGCGGGCTCGCTGGGGGCCGATGTGGACGTAGGAGAGGTGAGCGCCGGCGGCGAACAGCGCCACGCCGGTCAGGAAGTATATCAGCGTCGAGACGGCCTGCTTCGGACCGGAGGGACCGCACCAACCCATTCCATTCCCCTTCCACAAGTCCAAACCAAAGCTTATATATGTCTGCGGAACGTTCCCTCTTCTTCTGGCCCTTCCTTTTATTCATCGGCTAAAACAAAATTCCCTCAAAATTCATTTCGACCCTCAAACATTCAATTATTACAATTTAATGCCCTAAATCTTATAACAAACCAATCCACAATACATAAATTCAGTTAATAACTATTTTATTAATTTTAATTAATCTTATGCTAATAATACAATATTTTTCAAATATAAAAAACTAAAATATAATTATTTAAATATAAAAAAATTAAATTTTAATAATTAAAAATTTAAAAATCAGAATAGACTTTGAATAAAAATGTAAGGATCAAAATTATATATTTTTTTATTTTTATTATTTGATAAAAATATGGCTTTCCTGAGGTCAGGGTGCATCGAACTTGGGGAGATGGATAGCAAACACGAGCACGGAGGTGCCGTGAATGCTCCCCGCAAGCTCGTCTCATCCACCAGTCGTTTGCGAAGGCTGACAAAATTATGGCGGCAGGCGGGAAGCCATGCGTCCGGCTGCTGTCTGAGTGCGCTGCATCCGGTGGGAAGAAGCATTTTGCCTTCTTATTCTTACATCACCAACAACGTTATATTCAAAGTAATTCACTAATTTGATCATCTGATTTTAGAATATCACTGCATCAAGGTTTTTAATTGACAAGAAGAGTCCAATTTCAAGTAAAGGTCAGAAACGAATCAAATCAAATCATAGATGAATCGAATCTAATACAAATTTATAATAATTTAATTTATTTATTAAATAAATCAAAATTTTAAGCTTAAATTTGATTTATTTATGTTGACGCCAAATTACCTTCCTTGAACGCCGAAAAAACGGAGATCTTCCGCGGTGGACTCTTGCAAGAAAAGTTTCCGAAGACCGGATATTCCGGTGGGGACCCTCCGACGCTCAAATCAGTCACTCGGGAACAGACAAGAGTTGACTAGTAGAAGCAAGCTAGAGAACTTGAGTTCAGGATCCTTCCCTTGTCTTGAGTGCGGGCTTTTATACCTGTTCAAAAGTCTCTTGTTATGTTTTTAGAAGATTGCTGATCTCGAGGTGCCACCTGCCTAGTAACGAACGGGAGGCAAGGTTGGCAGCAAGAGGTCACAATCGGTATAGGCGTGTCAGAGGTGTTCGGCTCCGCCTGTCATCCGTCAAGTGCGGCGCCACGGATGGTAGGTAGATCTAATCGTGACAGGCACGCGCCGTTACGAGGCAAGGCCACGTGCTGCTGTAGTCGAGCGGTGGAGCACGTGGGGCATGTGGGGCACGTGGAACACGTGAAGCATGTGACCGCAGCGGGTAGTTAGCAGGCCCCACGGACATGTCAGACAGCTCGAGGCCGAGGCTGAAGCGGAAGCTCGAGGCCGAGGGGGACCTCGGAGACCGAGAGGGCACCGGAGGCCGAGGGGGCCTCGATCGAGGGGGCCTCGGAGGCTAAGGGACCCCACGAGGCCGGGGCGGACGCTCGAGGCCGATGCCGAGGTGGATGCTCGAGGCCAATGCCGAGGTAGAAGCTCGAGGCCGAGGGGGACCTCGAATGCCGAGAGGGCACCAGAGGCCGAGGGGGCCTCGGAGGCCAAGGGACCTCACAAGGTCGGGGTTGGGCCCCGTCAGTTCACCATTTGCTTCGACGACGTTTGATCAGCCACATCAGATGCCCCCTCGCCCCTGAGATGAAGCGGGCCCATCCTAGCAAGGCGAAAGGGGTGTCACCTTTCAAGTGACTGATCCCCATCCACCACCAACCGCTCCTGGACATGTGTCTCTGGATGCTGCAATAGCTTAACGTGAGCGACCTAGGGGATGTGAAGGGGCAATCACTGCTGTCCGTCCGATCTACAGGTATCATCCCCGAGGCGGGGTTGTTCTCTCGAAATCCACGGAAAGAAGACGCCATAATTGCCATCATGATGATGACATCAACGACGTCTCATCATTGGCCAGAGGCAGATCGTCTCACGCACCAAGCGTCTGCCGAGGCGGCCCAGCCTATAATTGGGGTACGTGTGGCAGGGCAGGTAAGGCGGGACGATTTGAAATCTGACAAAACCCGGGCGAGGGCTAAATCTTGCCACTTTGTTTCAGGTGTCTTCGTCTTCTTCTAGCCCTCGACTTCCTCTGCAACCCAAGAATCGACCTTCACCATTTTCTTCCTCAGGTTAGCCTTCTGTCCCTTCCAGACCTTCCTTTTTCTTCCCCAAACTCCTGCCATGGCCTCCTCTCCATCTTGGTCCTCCTCCGCTCCTCCCAACGATCGTATTTCTCCCTCGAGGCTACGTGCCTCTTCATCTCCCCCCCTTCGTGGTCCTCCGATCCGGAGGACCGCCTTCCTCCTGCTCAACGGCAGGTCGCCGATAGGGCTCCCGCTGGGAGACGCTCGGCGGCGCCGGTCGAGCCCTAGCGAGGAGGCACCAGGCGGCGGCCGGTGCTTCCTCAAGGGCAGGGGTAGAATCCCCGACGGGGACCGCCTCCTCGGTAACGGGCCAGGACCTGGTGAATATCAGGGCCCATTACCATATCCCCCGAGATGTCGGGCTCTTTCTTCCGACCCCCGACGATAGGGTGGTCTCTTCCCGGCCTGGTAGAGTGGTCGTCTATGAAATAGCCTTTAGGTTAGGTCTCCGCCTGCCCTTTCATCCTTTCTTTATCAATCTTTTAGACTAGTACTCCCTGACCCCCACTCAGCTGGTTCCGAACTCCCTTTGGACCATTTGTGCCTTCATTGTCCTTTGCCACCATCTCCAGATCATCCCCCGGCTCTCCCTCTTCCGTTGTTTTTACACTGTTAGGCAGCAGGCGGGTTGGTGGCTGTTCCAGCCCCGACCGGCCGTGTCCTCAAGTTGCTCTCCCCTCCTCCGTCAAGGGGTAAAAATCCCGGTTCTTCTTCGCGGACCTTGACCAAGTCAAGCCCAAGTGGGGGGATCCTGACCTTGACCCAACATGAACTCCACTATACTCCCGGAAGATAAGGAGGCGCTGGGGCAGCTACTGACTGCCGACATCCCCCAGTACAACCTGCTCCTGTCGGAGGACAATCTTCGACTGGCGGGCCTCACCACCCGGAGCGGTGAGTAGCAGATGTCCTCGTACTCAGCCAAACTAACTCCTTTTTTCTTCTTCATCTTCTTTTTTTTCCTTTTTTTTTTTTTTTTTTCTAACTCCAATTGATGCTGCGCAGTGATGAAGGTCCCAGCTGCCAAACTTAGGAGGGTAGCCATCAAGAGGATGAGGACCGAGGCAGTGTCAAGCGGGGGGCAGCAGGCCCTGGTGCCCAAGCGTCCGACGGCGCGAGTCTCCCCGCCCCCGAGCACCAAGAGCACCCGAACTTGTCGGTGGACCTGACAGCCGACACCCCACCGGAGGAAGTGAGAGTCGAGGGGGCGGCCAAGGAGCCTCAGGTGCCCGCCGAGCCAGCCCCGGCGGAGGCAGAGCAGGGCCCCAGCATGGGGCCTCCAACGGCGGCGAGCTCGCCTCCGGAAGAAACGCCGATGGTCAGCCCTCCTCGCAACGAGCCCGAGCGCGCCGAGGCTGCCGAGGGGAGCAGGGATGGGCCGACCCCCCGCATGTTTTCCTTGATGAACGACGGGCATCGAGCGAAATGGCTGATGTCTCAGGTCATCCAGCCCAAGTTTCAAGAGGAACTCCAGAACCTGGGGGTGACCAGGTTTTTCAGAGAGGCCTTCTCAGCCCTCGTCCAAGTAAGTAATTTTCCTCACTCCTAGCTTAAAATACTTAATAGTTGGCATGGCTGACACCTTGAGTGCAGGTGACAAACTCCCTAGTGGCTACTAGGGACGTTATCGGCGAAGAGGAGGCTATCATCGAATAGGCCCAGCGGGACGCTGAGGAGGCCCAGGCTCGGGCTGAGGCGATAGAGAGGGCCCTCCAAGCAGCGGAAAGGGCCTTAGAGGCGGCAAGGACCGACCATGCGGTCGAGGCGAAGGAAACTGCCAACAGAGCGGAGGTCGAAGCCAACCGGCTCCGGGCGGCGCTAAAACAGTTGGGGGAGGCCGAGAGCGTACTTGAGGCCCGGGACCTCCACATGCTTGAGTTAAACTCGACCATCCAGGCGGCTGAGGCGAGGGCCGCGCGTGCCGAGGAGGCTGAGGTGAGGGCCACCACCCTGGCAGAGGAGAAAGAAGTGCGAGCCCAAGAAGCAGAGGCCGCCGCCGAGGCCCGAGCCATAGCGGTGGTGGAGGAATTCAAGGAATCCGACCGCTTCGCTGACGAGATGGCCGAAGCCAACGTGGATGCCTATCTTCAAGGGTTCCGCGATGCCAGGAAGAAGGTGGCCCGGGTTCTGGACCTCACCCAAGTCGTGGACATAGAGCCGGACCAAGGGTCCGAGGGGGCCCCTTCCGATGACTAGCTCGGGGCCGGTCTTTAATTTTGTACTATTTTTTCCTTTGTTTTTGTACTAAGTTCGACCCAGTCGGCATTTTGTAAACACAATCATTAATGGAATTGTTTTTGACTACTTGCATTGTGTCGGCATTGAACCTCGGGTTGCTGATGTGGGACCCCTAGGGGCTTTGTCGGCACCAAGGAGCAGCTTTTACTCATTCACACGTGCCTTCGACTTAGCTATATAGGGCCGGACCCTTGGGAGAGCCAAGGAAGACTCAGGCTTCTAGGGACCGCTGGAACATCGGCCTTAGAATGCCGAAGAAGACTCGGGCTTTTGGGAGCCGATGGAACATCAGCCTTGGAACGCCGAGGAAGACTCAGGCTTCTGGGTGCCGATAGAACATCGGCCTTGGAACGTCGAGGAAGACTTGGGCTTCTGGGTGCCGATGGAATATCAGCCTTGGAACGCCGAGGAAGACTCGTGCTTCTGGGTGCCGATGGAACATCGGCCTTGGAACGCCAAGGAAAACTGGGGCTTCTAGGACTGGTGGTACATCGATCTTCGGTGCTAATGGTACATTGGACTTTCTATGCCGAGCTGGCCTCGGGCTTTTGAGAGCCGGTGGTACACCGGTCTTCGATGCCAATGGTACATTAGACTTTCTGTGCCGAACTGGCCTCGGGCTTTTGGGAGCCGGTGGTACACCGATCTTCGGTGCCAATGGTACATTGGACTTTCTGTGCCGAGCTGGCCTCAGGCTTTTGGGAGCCGGTGGTACATCGGTCTTCGGTGCCAATGGTACATTGGACTTTCTGTGCTGAGCTAGCCTTGAACTTTTGGGAGCCGATGGTACACCGGTCTTCGGTGCCAATGGTACATTGGACTTTCTGTACCGAGCTAGCCTCGAGCTTTTGGGAGCTAGTGGTACACCGGTCTTCGGTGCCAATGGTACATTGGACTTTCGGTGTCGAGCTGGTCTTAGGCTTTTGGGAGCCGGTGGTACACCGATCTTCGGTGCCAATGGTACATTGGACTTTTTGTGTCGAGCTGGCCTCGGGCTTTTGGAAGCCGATGGTACATCGGTCTTCGGTGCCAATGGTATATTGGACTTTCTGTGCCGAGCTAGTCTCGGGCTTTTAGGAGCCGATGGTACACCGGTCTTCGATGCCAATGGTACATTGAACTTTATATGCCGAGCTGGCCTTGGGCTTTTGGCAGCCGGTGGCACATCGGTCTTCGATGCCAATGGTACATTAGACTTTCTGTGCCGAGTTGGCCTCGAGCTTTTGGGAGCCAGTGGTACACCGGTCTTCGGTGCCAATGGTACATTGGACTTTCTGTGCCGAGCTAGCCTCGAGCTTTTGGGAGTCGGTGGTACACCTGTCTTCGGTGCCAATGGTACATTGGACTTTCTGTGCCGAACAGACCTCGAGCTTTTGGGAGCCGGTGGTACACCGATCTTCGGTGCCAATGGTACATTAGACTTTCTGCTGAAAGGCTAAGATACTTGAACTCATGTTTATTAATATCGAGTGTAAGGTGAGAGCCTCAAAAGAGTGCAAGCATGAAGTTTAATGTAAAAAGGGAGTACACTACTAATAATACCGACGGAGGTTGTCAACATTCCATGTCCATGGGAGCGGCTTTCCATCCAACCCTTCAATCTTGTATGCTCCGTGGTGGAGTGCCTCAGTGACCCGATAGGGCTCTTTCCAGTTCGGCGCTAACTTGCCTTCTTTTGTCGGTTTTGAGACTTCGGCCCGCCGAAGGACCGGTCCCCCGGCAAAAAGGTCTTAGGATGGATGTGAGCGTTGTAATACCTGGCCACTCGCTGTCGGTAGGCTACCATCCGGAGTCGCGCTCGGTCCCGTACCTTCTCCACCAGGTCTAGGTTGGCCACAACTGGTTCGGGTTGTCCTACTCATTGTATGCCTCCATCTTGGGGCTCGGAGAGCCAATCTCGACTGGAATGATGGCTTCAGATCCGAAGATGAGGCTGAAGGGAGTCTCGCCAGTGGGGGCTCGTGGCGTTGTGTGGTAGGCCCATAGAACATTGGGGAGCTCCTCCACCCATCGTCCTTTGCAGTCATCCAACCGGGCCCTAAGTCCTTGAAGGATGATGCGGTTGGTCACCTCGGCCGCTCCGTTGGTCTGAGGATGTCCTACTGAAGTGAACCATTAATGAACGTCCAGCTCGGTCAAAATCCTCTGAAGGGTGCATTGTCGAACTGCCGGCCGTTGTTGGTGACAAGGGTATGCGATAGCCCAAACTGGCATATGATGGATTTCCAAAAGAAGGGCCTCACCTTGCCCTATGTGATCTTGGCGAGTGCCTCAGCCTCGACCCATTTGATGAAGTGGTCGACGACTACCAACAGGAACTTGCGCTGACCAGAGGCCGGAGGGAATGGCCCTAAGATGTCCATACCCCACTGGGCGAAAGGCCAAGGTGCCGCCAGGGGGGTCAGCTGAGACGTCAGCTGCCGTTGGATGTTGGCATGGCGCTGGCAGTTATCACACTTCTTGACAAGCTCGGCCGCATCTTCCCTCATGGTTAGCCAGTAGTACCCCTACTGCAGGGCCTTGTACGCTAGGGCTCTGCCCCCCAGATGACTTCCACAGATGCCTTCATAGATTTCTCGCATGATGTAATCAGCTTTCGTGGGGCCGACACACTTGAGGATAGGGTACGAGAATGACCTTCAATAGAGCCTCCCGTCCATCATCAAGAACTTCGGGGCCCGCCGCCTGAGCAGCCTGACCTCAGCTGGGTCTTCGGGGAGGATGCCATCAGTCAGATATCGGACATAGGCGTCTATCCAAGGGGGTTCCTGCTCGACCGGCAGAGCCTCCTCCGCTGCTTCAATGCTCGGGACTTACAGGTGCTCCACACATGTCCTTCCCAAGGTCTTGTTGGCCGAAGTGGCCAAATGGGACAGTGCATAAGCTCTGGCATTCTCTACCCAAGGAATGTAGCCGATGCGGAAGTAGGAAAACCAAGAGGCCCGGGATTGCACCTTGCCCAAGTAATGAGACATAGTCAGGTCTCTGGCCTCGTATTCCCCAGAAACCTATCCAGAGACAAGCTGGGAGTCCATGAAGGCCCTTAGATGCTCTACACCGAGCTCCTTGGCTAGCTTCATCCCTGCCAGCAAGGCTTTATACTTCGCTTGGTTATTGGTGGCCGAAAAAAGAAAACGGAGGGCATACTCCACCACCTCCCCCTCGGGGCTCACAAGAATGAGTCCAGCACCACTCCCATAGGAATTCGACGCTCCGTCCACATGAAGTATCCAGTCTTCCTCCCCTGCTCCCTTGGCTGTGGGAGACTCCACGTGCGCCTCCGGGTGCAACTCCTCCAGACGCTCCTTGACCCAAGTGCACTCGATCAAGAAATCGGCTAGCACTTGGGACTTCATTGCAGACCTCGACCGAATGGACAAGTCGAACTCACTCAACTTGATGGCCCACTTGGCTAGCCAACCGGAGGTGTCAGGACGTGACAAGATAGCCCGGAGAGGTTGGTCTGTGAGCACCACAATTGGATGAGCTTAGAAGTAGGGTCGGAAGCGCTGAGCAGCGACCACCAGGGCGAAGATGATCTTCTCGGTCTTGAAGTATCTTGTCTCGGCATCATGAAGCACTTTGCTGGTGTAGTAGACTGGCTTCTATGTCCCATCGGCATTCATGCGAACAAGCACAGAGATGTCGGCCTTGGGGGCCGCAAGATACAGAAAGAGTTCCTTCTCACCCCTCATCTTGGACAGCAGCGGAGGAGTGGATAAAAATTTCTTTAGCTCCTCGAAGGCCTCCTGGCACTCCTTCATCCACTAGAAGTTGTTGACCTTGTGCAACGCCTTGAAGAAAGGTAGGCACCTTTCTGCCGACTTGGACAAGAAACGGCTCAAAGCTGCTACTCTTCCGGTCAAGCGCTGCACCTCCTTTTGTTAGCCGAGGGTCTCATGTCCAAAATGGCTCGAATCTTGTCGGGGTTAGCTTCGATTCCCCGCTGAGTCACCATGAAGCCTAAAAACTTGTTTGTCGTAACCTCAAAGGCACACTTGCGGGGGTTCAGTCTCATCTGATATCGGCGGAGATTGCCGAAGGTCTCTGCGAGGTCGGTAACATGGTCAGCAGTGTGGGTGCTCTTGGTTAGCATGTCGTCAACGTACACCTCCATATTACGCCCGATCTGATCCTCAAAGACCTTGTTCATCAGCCTATGGTAGGTGGCTCCCACATTCTTCAGCCCAAATGGCATCACCTTGTAACAGTATATCCCCTTCTTGGTTACAAAGAAGGTTGCCTCCTCATCGGCTGGGTCAATCTTGATCTAATTGTACCCCGAGAAGGCGTCCATGAAGCTGAGGGTCTCATGACCGAACGTGGCGTCTACCAGCTGGTCGATCCAAGGCAACGGGAAGCTATCCTTGGGGCATGCCTTGTTGAGGTTGGTAAAGTCCACGCACATCCTCCAGCTCCCACTGGCCTTGCGGACCATCACGATATTTGCCAGCCAGTCGGGATAATACACCTCGCGAATGTGACCGACCGCCACCAACTTGCGCACCTCCTCGTCTATGGCCTTCTGCCTGTCGGGGGTGAAGCTCCTCTTCCTCTACCGGACAGGTCGGCACTCTGACTTGATGTTGAGTCGGTGCATAATCACTTCTTCTGGGATGCCTGGCATGTCCGACGATGACCAGGCGAAGATACTTGTGTTGGCCCACAGGAAAGCAAGGAGCTGGTCGCGGGCCTCCTCCGGAAGTAGGGCCCCGATCTGGACGGTCTGCATCGGATCCTCCCCCAGGGGAAAGGCTAGCAGGTGTTTGGCCGGTTCCCCCCTCCTTTCCGAGTCTCGGGGGTCCAGAGCCTCTGGTGCAGGCGCAGATATCACCCCTGAGGACTGTGGGCCAAGTGGTAGCACAGTGATGGTGGGTTCTGCTCCCCCCGCATCTCCCCGACTCCTTCACTGGTGCGAAACCTCACGAGGAGCCTTTTGGTAGAGATAACATCGTCCAGAAGGTTGAGCCCGGGCCTTCCAAGGATGGCATTATAGGCGAGGGGCACCCAGACCACCAGAAAGCTCATGAAGACTGTGCTTTGATGCGGGGCGTGCCGACCATGATAGGGAGAGTGATCTCTCTCTCGACCTTCATAGAGTCCCCGGTGAATCCCATCAGGGGCATGGCAACGGGTCGGAGCAAGTCGGGAGACAGGTCCATGCAAACAAAGGCATCGTAACTCAGAACATCCATCAAGCTTCCACTATCAACCAGAATTCTTTTTACAGGATGTTTAGCGATCGTCATGGACACAACGACGCTATCATCATTTTGTTGACTACCCTCTCTAGGTCCCTTTTAGAAAAAGGGATTACATAATCTAACTCTCCCTCCCCCCTCAGCCTCTTGGGCGGGCCACCTACCCCTCAGAAAATCATAGCCACTGTCTTCTCAGTCGGGGCATTGTCGATCATCGGCGACGGAGGAGCTGATGGGCCAGAAGCACTCGAGTTGTTCCTCTGAACGAACTTTCTCAGGTGGCCATGCTGGATAAGGTCCTCTATCACCTTCTTCAGCTGGCGACAGTTATCGGTGTCGTGGCCGTGATCCCGATGGTAGCGGCAATCCAGGTTCTTGTTGCGGGGGGTCTTCGGGTTTAGCGGAGGAGGGCGCGACATGTACGACTCACCCTCGATCTCCAGCAAGATATGGGAGATGGGAGCAAGCAGGGGGTGAATGGGTCGTCCCTCAGCGCAGGAGCCCGGGGGCGATTGTCTGGTTGGCGGGGAGGCTCGGGCCTCCTAGGGCGAACTTCTGCAGGCTCTGGTCGGGTCGGCTTCTTGGTGGTGCTTTCGTTAGCCTTGCACCAGGAGGAGTCAGCCTCATCGGTGTGGATGTACTTCTGGGCCCGGCTCAAGAGCTCGGCGTAGGAGTCGGGCGACTTCTTGTCGAGGGTGTACGCAAAGCGGGAGGGACGGAGCCCTCGCTTCAAGGCCAAGGTGGCCATGGAGTCTTCGAGGTTGTAGACCTCCAAGGCTGCTTCTTTGAACCGGGCGACGTAGTCTTGCAGGGACTCGCCGCCCTTCTGCTGGATAGAGAAAAGATTGTCCGCCACCCTTGGAATCTTCCGGCATGCATCAAAATGGGCCAAGAAGGCCCTCTCTAGCTGGCGAAAGGAGTTGATACTCCGCGGCGGTAGGTGGGAGTACCAGGCTCGGGCAGTCTTCCTCAAGGTGGTAGGGAAGGCGATGCAGAGGAGTCAGTTAGTTGCCCCTTAGACCTGCATGAGGACCTTGTAACTCTCCAGATGGTCTAGGGGATCGGTGGTCCCGTCGTACAGGTCCAACTGAGGAAGACGAAACTGGGTTGAAATCGGTTCCTCCATGATCCGGCGGGACAGCGGCGGTCGGCTATCGTAGTCCACCTCTGGTGGGTTGGTGATCCAGCGGCTGAGCTCCTCCAGCTATTGGTTGTACTTGTCGAGCCGGCGCTCAGCCCGGTGAGCGATTTGGCCATCGAAAGACCCCTCCCTCGAGGATTCTAAGGAGGGGGAAAAGTGGTGGCGATGCTGACGGGAGCGCTCCGCCTTCCTCCCATGCCGCCGCTTGGGAGAAGCACTGGCATGGCGAGAGGGTGACCGGGGCCTCTTAGAGGCCTAACGATGGTAAGGCCTGGGCGAAGCACGGCGATAGTGAGCTTCTAGGACGGGAGACCTCCTTCGGGAAGAGTGCTGGCTAGGCTGGACCACTCCTGAAACTAATAGGAGTGGCCCCGGCTGCTGCGCGGCCGCCGGTTGCTGCTGCAGGACTTGGAGCGCTGCCACCAGGGGCTGAACTTGCACGGTGAGGGCGGCGAGACGGTCTTCTTGGAGTTGCTGCGGTGGAGGTGCAGGGACATTGACCAGGGGAGCGGATGGGCTGACCGCTAGCGGATCAGCACCTTGAGGCTGCCCCCGGGCGCGGCTGGTGGAGACTTCTTGAGCACGGGTCATCACTATTGCTTGAGAGCTCAAAGAAAAAGAAGCTGTCGCTGATAGGTTCGAAGCTTTTCTCTCTTTATGCCCCTCTTCATGGTGCGCCAATCTGTTGACGCCAAGTCACCTTCCTTGAACGCCCAAGAAACGGAGATCTTCTGCGGCGGACTCCTGCAAGAAAAGTCTTTGGACACCGAATATTCCAGTGGGGACCCTCCGACGCTCAAGTCAGTCACTCGGGAACAGACAAGAGTTGACTAGCAGAAGCAAGCTAGAGAACTTGAGTTCAGGATTCTTTCCTTGTCTTGAGTGCGGGCTTTTATACCTATTTGAAAGTCTCCTGTTATGTTGTTAGAAGATTGCTGATCTTGAGGTGCCACCTGCCTGGTAACGAATGGGAGGCAAGGTTGGCAGCGAGAGGTCACAATCGGTATGGGCGTGTCAGAGGTGTCTGGCTCCACCTATCATCCGTCAAGTGCGGCGCCACGAATGGAAGGCAGATCTGATCGCGATAAGCGCGCGCTATTACGAGGCAAGGCCACGTGCTGCTGTAGTCGAGCGGCGGAGCACGTGAGGCATGTGGGGCACGTGAAACACGTGAAGCACATGACCGCAGCGGATGGTTAGCGGGCCCCACGGACATGTCAGACGGCTCGAGACTAAGGCTGAGGCGGAAGCTCGAGGCCGAGGGGGACCTCGAAGGCCGAGAGGGCACCGAAGGCCGAGGGGGCCTCAGAGGTTGAGGGGGCCTCGAAGGCCAAGGGACTCCACGAGGCCGGGGCGGATGCTCGAGGCCGAGGTGGATGCTCGAGGCCGATGCTGAGGCAGAAGCTCAAGGCCGAGGGGACCTCGGAGGTCGAGGGGGCCTCGGAGGCCGAGGGGGCCCACGAGGTCGGGGTTGGGCCCCGTCAGTTCACCGTTTGCTTTGACGACGTTGGATCAGCCACATTAGTTTAATAAACAGATAATTTGATATAATTCATTTAAACTATCAATCAGATTGAATAAATGAATCAATCCGATCTAATTCAACCACTTAAATGGATTAAATAGGTTGAAAATATTAAATCTAAAATTGATCTACTTAAAATATAGATTTAGATGAATTACTTTGTTTATAATTCAAATCTATTTAATTCAAACCCAATCAATTTATGACGAATTGAATACGGATGGGATAAAGAAGTCGGATACATTTTTGCCACCCTTTTTTTTGTTACAGATGGGTGATCACATCACTCTGGGGTGAGTCAAGCCCGAATTATCTAAGTACATAATTTATTGCAAAATGACAAGACATGGGTCACCAGTATGCCATTCCCACTGACCAGTGTGACGGGCTACAGCCGAGGCAACCCAATCAGCTGTTGTGTTGGCTTCCCTATAAACATGATGAATCACCGGTTCATATGTAAATTGGAGAGCAGTCCATATATCACTGATCAGGGGATTAGTAGGGAACAGAGATCAACATCCTGTCTGATCCAGTGGATAATTGTCAAAGAATCTCCCTTAATAATCACCCAGCGAGAGCGCAAGGTACGAACTGCATAGGTGATACCTGCCCAAGCAGCTTGCAACTCAGCAATAGGGACCGAAATATCAATGGAACCATGTCCACCAGCCGCAAGCAGCTATCCCTCAGTCCCCCTAATAATAAAACCTGATCCAGCGATACGACCCGAAATAGAACCATCAAAATTTACTTTGACATAACCCGGGGAAGGGGGCTCCCAAGAGATAAATACCGTAGAACGGTGCGCTGCTGAAACAGCAGGGGAGTCCTAGAGGCCGAGTCTATCAAAGTGAATACCTGAATCAAAACGGAGATACTCCGTAGCTAGGAAACCAGCCGTGCGGATGACAGTCTGAATCGAAGCAATCTCCTCAGTAAAGATAAACTGATTTCGAGTTAGCCAGATGTGATAAGCCAAATAAGCTAAAAAAACTCTGTGAGAACGGATGCCACACTGAACAGCCAGACGAATGGCATGCAATAGAGATTGTCGGGTGGGTCCCTCGTCCGGCATCCATGGAATATAGTGAAGCTACTGCCAAATCCGAGCTGCATGAGAACAGGTAATAATAGCATGCTCAACCGTCTCATCCTGAAAACCACATATCGGACAGTGCAATCTGATGGAGAGACCACGACCAGCCAGCAGAGAGCACGTAGGGAGACGGTCCCACATCAGCTTCCACAAGAAGAGCTGGAATCTGGGGTGGGTAGGCGATCGCCATATCCATGCCACATCATCCAGTCCCGGAGGCCGCTGACAGATGCGATTAATAATGTCTCTGGTAGGGGCACGAGAAAGGCATGATCGATGCCATAATCAGGTGTCAGTAGCAGCAGTGGAAGCAAGAGGAATGGCTAGAATCCTCTGAGCAAGCTCAGCCCCAAAAAACCTAGACACCATAGGGACGTGCCACGAAGAAGAGTCCTGGCAAATCAAAGCAGAGACAGGCATAGAGGGGCCAACATCTGAGTTAAGAAAAGTCGGCCAGCGAGATAGAGGAAGATCTGCTATCCACATATCTTGGGTTACATCAATAGATCTCCCATCCCCAATCATCCAATGGATATCAGTCATAATAGTAGGGGCGAACTGGCATATCGCTTTCCAGATGAAGGAACACCAATGAGGGATACGAAAGACCAAATCAGGAGTCCAGTCACCGTATTTGCCACGCATAACAGTGCTCCAAAAATAATATGGATCCAGCAAAAATCTGGAGGCGTGCCTAGCGAAAAGAGCCTCTCTGCGGTCCACTAAAGACTGGATCCCCAGACCTCCCTCTCGAATAGGCAAACAAACCATATCCCAGGATAGAAGATGAATATCGTGACCTCCCTGAGACGATGCCCACAAAAAATCATGGAAACGTCGCTCAATCCAGCGCAGACAGATGGTCGGAATCATGGCATTAGACAGTAGGTAAAGAGGAAGAGATGTAAGAATGGAACGGAGTAAAGTAACACGCCCCATCATAGAAAGGCCAGAAACCTACCACTGATCTAATCTATCAGAAATTCGCCAGTCAAGGTTACCAAAATCCTGCTGATGGGGACGACGTCCCGTAATGGGGATCCTAAGGTAGGACAGGCAGTCAGAAGTCATTGAAATCCCAAACATCTGGGAGATGGCATCACGACAACGGAGAGAGGTCGATGGGCTAAAACACAAAACTGATTTCTCCAAATTGATCAGCTAACCAGAAGCCTGACAGTAAGACTAAAGGATAGTGGAGTAGATAGCCGCATTCTGGATAGAAGCAGGGCTAAGCAAAATACAGTCATCTGCAAATAGAAGGTGAAAGAGAGGAGGCCCATTGGGTCCTGGCATATAAGGCTGCAACTAAGACCTCCCAACTGCCCAAGCAAAAGCACGAGACAGGTCATCAGCACAAAGGATGAACAAGAATGGGGAGAGAGGGCATCCCTGGCGCAGACCCATAGCAGATGGAAAATACCCGGTTGGATTGCCATTAATAAGGATAGAAAAAGTGGGCCTCTGAACACACTCCATAATCTAGTCGATAAAAAGATCAGCAAATCCAAACTCCCAAAGCGTCAGCCGAAGAAATATCCAACTAATCCGATCATAGGCTCTTTCCATATCCAACTTGACTGCCATGAGTTTCTACCTACTGGATGCATGCTGGAGGTCATACATAAACTCCTGAGCAATAAGGGCATTATCTGTAATGTACGACCACAGATGAAGGCCCCCTGTTCAGGTGAAATCAAACGAGGTATGACCCCTTGCATCCGGGTAACCAATAGGCGAGCACAAACTTTATATAGGGTGGTACAGAGACTAATAGGCCGATAATGGTGAGGAAGCAAAGCATCCGATCGCTTAGGGATAAGGGCAATAAATGTGCGCTGCCAATCCCGAGGTATGGATCTAGTAGAAAAAACAGACTGGACAGCCGATATAACATCCTGGCCCACAATGTCCCAGTAGTGACGGAAAAAGAAGGGTGGAAAACCATCAGGTCCTGGAGCCTTATTAAGCCCCAGCGCCCAGACAGTAGAGCGAATCTCCTCCGCAGAGACTACCCTCGTTAGCATACCATTATCGGCATCAGTGACCCTAGTAGACTAAGCGACAAGGATGAGGGGAGAGCCACCGACCGCCCTTGCCAACCAACGAGAGTGGAAAAAACTAGAGAGTTGCTCCCGAATAGCCTCATCATCCTCAAAAATATGGCCTTCCTCATCACTGATGTGCCGAATTCGATTAGCAGCACGCCGAGCTAAAGTAGCCTGGTGAAAGAATCTAGTATTATGGTCACCCTCCTGAAGCCACTGAACGCGAGAGCGCTGACGCCAGAAGATCTCCTGATGATGAGTAAGGTGTGGTGCAAGGCCAAACTCTTCCTGAGAGTCTGAAGATCAAACTCAGAAAGGCCACTATCCGATCCTCCTTGGCCTGCAGAGAGGCTATATCCGATTCCACAGACTTCACCTGCTGCAGAATATCTCCTACCTCCATACTATGCCACCTCAAAAGTCTACGCTTCGTAAGTTCAAGGCGGCGAGATAGACGATAGGTGGAGCTTCCTCTGACAAGCATACGCCAAACCTGATGAATCAGAGATCGGGCTGAGGAGTAGTGCGTCCAAAACTGCTCAAACCAAAATGGTCCTCGATGCAAAGAGGCCGGATCGTGGATATAAGCAAAGGGCAGTGGTCCGAAGCAATCCTCGAGAGGTGAGTAGTAGTAGCACGGGGAAAATAACGCAGCCATTCTGAAGAAGCCATAGCCCGATCCAATCGTTCCCACACACGAGCAGATCCCTGACGATTATTACACCAAGTGAACTGCGTTACGGAGAATCCCAAATCAAAGAGACCAGCAGAGGAGATGAAGGAACGGAACTCAGAAGAGCTCGGGGTATCGATAAATCGACGACCCCCATGCTTCTCTGAAGCATTGACTATATAGTTAAAGTCACCAACAATGAGAGTGGGAAGACTCTGATCTAAGAAATTAAGAGTCTCAGACCAAAGGCATCGACGCTCCCGATAGTCCGTACTGGCATAGACTCCCAGCAGCAGCCAGGGCGGATCAGTCCCCTCCGAAACAACTAAGGCCACCTGCTGGTGACAATAGTGAAAAGCATCAATACGAATAGTTGGGGATCTCTATAGAGCCAATATACCCCCAGAAAGACCTTGGAGTCCACTGCATAGGAACTCCAAAATCGGGAGACTCGGCGCCGAAACCGTTGAAGACTATGTCCCAACAGGCGAGTTTCCAATAAGATACAAATGTCAAAATGGTGAAGCTGCAGCAGCCGACTAAACGAGGAGTGAAAAGATGGTTTCAAAGCTCCTCGAACATTCCATACAAGTATCTTCATATTTCAATTGAGGGTTGCTCTGGACCCCTTTCTTGAGGCCCAGTCGGATCCATATCAGAAGGACCTCCAGGAGAGGGCAACTGAGTATCCTGATCAGAAGAGGAATACACTTCCACAGTACCCTGATCAATGGGAGCTAACTGATGAGACAGCTCCATTTCATCAGCCCTTCGAAGATCAGGTATAGGGAAGCTAGGATCCCGATGAGTAGGAGATGAAGGCAATATTGCCGCTTGCATCATAGAAATTGCAGAGTCATGACCAAAGCTATTCTGGGAGGGCCTCACCCTGTTTGAACTAAAGCCTTGATTACTCACACTGCCTTTACCCTTTCCTTTAACTGATTTGGGAATAACGCTCGGGCCTGCAAGTTCAACCGATCGGGCACGTTTAAGAGAAGCAGGATTGGCATCCTCCCGTACCTTAGGTGTAGCAGCCCAACGGCCCGATCCACGAAGGCCAAAGGGATTAGTGGCCACATTGCTTCCTTTAGCAAGCTGAACCCCTGATTCAGAACTGTGCCCTTCCCCTGAGCCAGTGATCTAATATCAGAAGGCATAATCTACTGATCCTGATTAAAGGCCTTCGCAGAGAATTTAAATACAGCCTTTTTGCAAGGATCATGAGATGTCGTATTAGACAATTGATGGCTCATCCTGGGAATACCAGCCGCCTTCCTGGAGTTTTTACTCTTCCTTGGAGTGATACACAGTGAAGTATCAATCTTCACTACAGTAACCGGCACGGTGAAAACAGGCTGGCACGGGCTTGAGGAATCAGGAAATGTTGAAGACCCGAGAGCAGTAGAAGAACCTGATCCCACCATCGAGACGTTGCGATCGGTAGATGACGACACAGTACGGCGCCGGGACATCTTCCCCGGTAACATCCAGCCGTCCTTCAGCTCTTGAGAAGTCGGCTTGGCATGATCTGAAGAAGAAGACGGAGTGGACCAAGAACTAGAGCCCGAGTCAGAATATGGAATGCGATGCCGGAGCGCTGCCATCCACGGTCCATAACGAGGAGCCGACGAAGAGGAAGTAGGCGCCTGAGAGGAAGAGCAGGGGCTTGATAGGTGGAGAGATCTACAATGGGAGCAGATGCCTTCAACATGCTCGTAGGCAAATTGCTGCCAGAACGGGGAGCCCTTCCCTCTGATTCTCGCACCATGACGGAGAGGATGGCAAAGATCCACCCTCACGCAAGCTCTGGCGAAGCTACCCCGATGCCTCTCCTTCGTGGAACCATCCGCAGAGACGAACTGTCCTGCCACCGAGAGGATAGAACACAGAGCTTCGTCGAACCAGTACTCTATCGGGAGATTTGGAAGACGGATCCATAGCAGCACCGAAGTCAGAGTATCGTCCGCAGGGACGAAATTAGGGTGCCATGGAACAGCAGCTAATGGTTGTCCATTAACAACCCAGGGCTGAGTAATAGCAGCATCTCTGGCATTCGAGTCTTCAAACTTCATCAATGCCGTTCGGTAGAGAGAGAGATGAGAGAAATTCGTCCAGCAAGACCCTCTCTGCGGAACTCCCTAACGATGTCGTCCGGCGGCACCCATCTCGCAAGACTCCTCACAATCAGGCCAGAAGCATACCAATCCTTAATTTCAGTGTCAATGGCCTCAGAGGGGAGTTGGATGATGCTGGGAAACTGCACTTCGAGCTCAGCAATTTCCTCCATGGATGGCGATGGAGCAGACCAGAGGAATTGATGAACCCCTTGCCGCCGAGAAGGTCCACTGGGCACTTGTCAATGATCTCCACCGGACATCAGAGGGGGGTTGACGTTCATCATCGACAGCACAGACCCGATGATCAGAAACGACGGGGATCACTGGCAGACGGGACGAAGAAGGATGGTAGCACCAATCTCAAAGCACTCGCACGAAAGAACTCCCTGCTCACAAAAAATACATTTTTGCCACCCTTAATTGCAATGAAACTTCTCATGGTGAGCCTTAGCTGGATTAATTACTTTGGCTAACACTTCTTTATCTTTTATAATTGGATACATGTAAGCCTCATGGGTATGGGTTATTGGAATGGTTTTTATTGTTTTTAATGCATATGAGTTTTGGATTGTTCATCGGTTTGTGCTTGGCATCTTAGTAAATTATTTTGGTAGCTTTGAATAGAATTGGGCACTG
Organism: Calamus simplicifolius; assembly: GCA_900491605.1. Classification (NCBI taxonomy): domain Eukaryota; kingdom Viridiplantae; phylum Streptophyta; class Magnoliopsida; order Arecales; family Arecaceae; genus Calamus; species Calamus simplicifolius. The sequence goes on along the minus strand of UESW01004794.1, from coordinate 614,408 downwards.
GGCTGGGCCGCCCATGGCTCGACTCAGCATGGTACAAGTCGAATCATGCATGGCACAGCCCGGTAGCTACAATACCAAGCCGTGCCAAAACGTGCTATGTCGGGCTTAGAAAGTCTAGCCCGCAGACCCAGTCGTGCCAAGCACGGCACAGCACACGTGCCAGCCTGGCACAACCCATAAGGGCCTAGACCATGTCAAGCATGACAGCCCATCAGGGCCTGGGTCGTGCCAGCCCATAAGGGCCTGGGCCGGCATGGCTCACAAAGGCCTGATTAAAAAAATTAAGTAAAAAATTAATTTTTAATAAATTTAAAAATTATTGAAAATAAAAAATTTATTAATATGAAGTCATCTTAATGGTGGAGGGTTTGGCATAGATCCCTACCAGTTTATTAATTTAAAATTAAAATGGTACATAAAGGGAGGGGGGCTAGGCCTGACCTCCAGAATACAATAAGAAAAGAGAAAAAATAGAGATAACTCACTTTAACAATTAAAAAATAAAATATATAATTATAAAAATAGAAATGACTCACTCATCAGTAGTATTGTATCATCATCATCTTTGCTGGTTAAGTCATGTCCACCTTGAGTCTCTTGATGTCTTTTTAAATGTCCTGTACCTTCAATACCATAACTATAAAGTTTGCACATCTTCTACATTTTGCTTTTATGACTCTATCAACCATAACTCTATCAAAATCATTCTAAACATCACTAGTCCTCTTACAAGAAGAGGTTTGACCTTCACTCCATTCACTGGCTCTAAAGGAAACTTGGGGATTAGTTTCCTCTCCTTCAGAAGCAAGAAGCATGCCAAAATGACTTTCGTCAAAAGATGTCATATCTAAAATTTTAAATTAATGAATGAAAAAAATTAAAAACTAACCACAAAAGAAATTGAAAAGAGGACCAAAGGTGGAGGCATGGAGCCGAGATTTATGAGCTTTCTCTTGTGCTCTCACCTCTCAATAAGAAGTGACCTTTTCTCTTATACTTCTCAACAAGAACCTCATCTTGTGTAGCACTTAAACACTTGCTAGAACACTTGCCACTTGCCAGAACACTTGCAAACTAAAAATTAAATTGCTAGAGCACTTGCTAGAAGAAAGAAATAGTAGTAGTAGAAAAGGAGAAAAGAGTTGGTTTTGTGGTAAGAATGAGGGATGAATGAGCTATTTATAAAAGTTCAATTTTTTTTTCGAAATACTCTTCAATATAGTCGTTATATGGATGTTTGGGGGGTTAAAATCATCAAAACCCCCCATATGGCCATTTATAATTGGGTCGTGCCAGCCTGGCCCATGACGGGTCATGCCTGGCATGGTCCAGTTAAGGCCGTTAGGGGCCGTGCTGGCATGGCCGAGCCCAGAGATGGGCCAAAGGCCGTGCTGGATGGACAAATTTTTTTAATGAACTGTGCCAGACATGACCTATTTTTTTTTGACCAACTTGGCAGGTCTGAGCCGTACCATATCAAGCATGACCCACTGCCCACTCTAGCTTTGACAAGTGGAGTTAAATGCTAAATTTGAATTAGTAACCGATTGTTTGGAGGACACGTTGAGGGACAACACTAAGCCTAATTTTTAAATGAACGAAGGAAAAAGCTTTGCAAATTAGGCAAACCAAAAGAAAGCGTGTAAGATGCAGCTTCAGTGCCTTCTACTTCGCTACGAGAATGCTGCTTTTTTTGTTTGTCTCTTTTGTTTTTTTTCCATGTTTTAAAAATTGGATCATATAATGAATCAGCTTGACGTTTTGGGTCGTGGATTAATTGGATCGATCGGATAAATCAGTTTGATCAAATTAAATTATATTATAATTAATTTTAAATTTAATAATATAAAAATAATAAATAATAAATAATCAAATAAAAATTAAAAATCTAAAAAAAAATTAATACTACTTTTATTTATCAAAACTAAAAGTTAAAAAATCAAAATTGAATCGATTCTTCAAAACTCAACTAGTTCAATAATTTTTTTTAATTTTTATTAAATCATATAAAAATTAACTTTAATACTAAAATTAGACCGAACTGATTACTAGTTTTCGATTGAATCAGTATGATTGATTGATCCAATCTAATTTTTAAAACCATAATTTTTTGTCGAAGCCATTTTGTTCTATAAAATTGTCTTTCTTCATTTTTCACTCTCTTTTGTAGTCTATCTGTTGACGCCAAGTCATTTTCTTCAAACACCGGGGAAACGAACGTCCTTCTCGCCGAACTCCTGCAAGAAAAGTCCCCAGAGATCGGATGCTCTGGTAGGGACCCTCCGACACTCAAGTTAGTCACTCGGAAACAGACGAGAACTGACTAGCCGAAGGAAGCTAGAAAGTTTGGGTTTAACTAGTAGGGAGAAGCTAGAAAAACCAGAGTTCTTTTTTTTTTATTTACAATGAGAGTATGCGCTTTTATACCTGTTCGAAGATACACCCTTCCGTTCTGGAAGATTGCTGATTTCAAGGCACCTCGTTCAATAATGGACAAAAAGATGAGGCTGACAGTGACAGATCGTACTATCACCGTGCACGTCGGAGGTGTCCTGCGTCACCTGTCAGTACGACCTCATAGGTGTCTGGTATCAGTGGTTATACCTGGTGCGCGGCGCTGCCGGATGTGACCGCACACAGTTGTAGACGGGTGGTGGACCGTACACTGTAACGGGGTATGGTCATGCACAGTGATAGGCATGCGATGGACCATACACCATTATGAGGTATGGCCCACACTACTACGGATGTACGGCGGACCACGCGGGCATGCCAGGTGGCCCGAGGCTATAGGCTGTTGGGCTCAAGGGCCAAACCATGTATCGGGCACTATTCATGCAGCCAGAGACTGAGGGAGTCTCGGGGGTTGAGATATTGTTCATAGGGTCCGAGAGCTGTGGCTCGAGGCTGACTGGAACTCGAAGCCGGGCTCTGTTCATGTAGCCCGAGACTGAGGGGGTCTCGGGGTTTGAGATACTATTCATAGGGTCCGGGAGCTGTGGCTCGAGGCTGACTGGAACTCGAAGCCATGCACTGTTCATGTAGCCCGAGACCGAAGAGGTCTCGAGGGTTGAGATACTGTTCATAGGGCCCGAGAGCTGTGGCTCGAGGCTGAGATTGGAACTCGAAGCTGGGCACTGTTCATGTAGCCAGAGACCGAGGGGTCTTGGGGGTTGATATACTGTTCATAGGGTCTGGGAGCTGTGGCTCGAGGCTGACTGGAACTCAAAGCTGGGCACTATTCATGTAGCCCGAGACCGAGGGGGTCTCGGGGGTTGATATACTGTTCATAGGGCCCGGGAGCTGTGGCTCGAGGCTGAGACTGGAACTTGAAGCCGAGCACTGTTCATGTAGCTCGAGACCGAGGGGGTCTCGGGGGTTGAGATACTGTTCATAGGGCTCGGGAGCAATGCCGTGGATGGAATTAAATGCCCATTGCACCCTTCAAAAGAAAGCCGAGGTGCTAGCGCTGGGTCTGGAGCCGAGGCCAAGGGGCCCTCGAGGGCTGAGGAGACCTCAGAGGCCGAGGGGGCAGCGGAGCGTCAAGGCCGGGGCTCCGTCAGTTTCCTTCACGGTTCTCTAACGGTGTTGGATCAGCCACATTAGATGCCCCCACACTCCTGAGATGAAGCGGGCCCACCCAAGCAGGCGAAAGGGGCGTCACCTCCCAAGTGGCTGATCCCCACCTGACTTTGGGTCGTCAACTTTTGACATGAAATTTGGATGTGGGTCCCTATCCACATGCCGTTGAGGCAAAGAGCCAATGAAGCCGCAATGATGCTCCTGAGACAAAGGGAGCTGTTGAGGCTGCAATAATGCCGTGGAGGTAGAGATAAGCCGTTGAGGCTGAAATAAAATTGCCGAAGCAGAAATAGAGCCGCGGGGGCTGAAATAAAATTGTTGAAGTAGAAATAGAGCCGCGTGGGCTGAAATAAAATTGCCAAAGCATAAATAGAGCCGCGGGAGCTGAAATAAAATTGCCGAAGCAGAAGTAGAGCCGCGAGGGCTGAAATAAAATTGCTGAAGCAGAAATAGAGCCGCGGGGGCTGAAATAAAATTGCCTCGAGTGTCTGTGTGCTGGTCCGAAAAGGTGACTCGAGCGGGTACAGACTTTTATGGATTTGAACTGACTCGGGGCGTATGCTAGCCAGGCTGAGTGGTATCCGTTAGTAGCCATACCGTCGAGCTACTCCGGAATCGCCTTGGGGGTTTTGTGGCCGGCCCGAGGGGTGACTCGAGGCCGCTGGAATCATAGGTCTTGAACCGCCACGGGGGTTTCGCGGCGGCCCGATGGTGACATTTTGATCACAGGACCGTCGAGAGCCTTTTGAACCCTGGAGGGTGACCCGAGAGTCGCTGGGATGGGACCATGCTCGGGAGCCTTTAACCCCGGAGGGTGACCTGAGAGTTGAGAGTCGTCAGGTGCCTTTTTAAACCCGAAGGGTGACCTGAGAGTTGAGAGTCGTCAGGTACTTTTTGTGCCGAGCTGGCCTCGGGCTTTAGTGCCGATGGTACATCTTGAGTGCCGACCGGAGTTAGGCTTTTTGGATCCGGTGGTACACCGGTCTTCGGTGCCAATGGTACATTAGTCTTGAATGCTGATGCAAGGTTGGTCTTCCTGCATGATATTTTTAAGTATCAATGAAAGAAAGCTGTCTTAAATGCAGCGTACTTAGCTCTTGTAGCACCCCTATTTTCCTTCTGTGGATTTGAGTACTTCCGCCTGCTGGTGGTCTGCCCCCCAGGGAATCAAGTTGGGACGGAGCCTGGAGTTGGTTGATGACCAGCTCCTCTCCGAAATGAAGCTGGTGACCCATCTTCGGAGTGCAGTAAAGAGAGAGATGGGATCCAGAGCCGGGGACGCTGGAGCAGAGCCACGGACGAGAGTCGGAGTCGGACTCGGGAGCTAGAGGTCGCCGAGGGAAGCCCAGGCAGCCAGCGGCCGTTGAAGATGAGCAGCTGGGAGAGTCCGCTGAAGGCGGACGGTTAGGAGAGGATGTTGCTGGGTGTTATTAGGATTTAGGCAGCCTCCACATTGGTTCAAGGCAAGGGGCCCTTTAGCTTCCACGTTCTCTCTCTCATTCTGCTGAGTTGACGACCTGCCCCCTAGGTAACTATGTTGATTGAAGGCGGGGGGTACCAGTGCTGAAATCCGAGGGCAGTTGGAATGAAATCCGCATGAGGTCTTGGACTCGGATTGGCTCTGGGTGCAGCAGAGAAAAAAGAGAGAGAGAGAGAGAGGGGGTAGATAGAGTCAACAGTCAAAGCCCTTTGTCCTCATCTCCCACCTTGCATTAATAGCATCAACATGTCTTAGCTTATCACCGCCAGGAATAAAAAATGCCCATAAATACTTGAGGTGACTAGGAGTTAGGATTTGGGTGGCAAGGAGTGGCGCTCTTGCTGGCTAACGAGCCTGGGCCTTAAGTTGCCGTTGAGCTTGAGTTTGAGGTTGCTCTTGCTCCTGAGCTTGTTGTCATGCGGCCATGGAATATCGCTCCCATAGCCTTTGAACAACTGCCGTTAATGCTTGGATCTTCTGGGTGAGGGTGGCATGGTGTTTTGCTTGAATGGCATGAACTGGTGGTGATGATGGAATAGAGAACTAGCATCTTGTTGCTCAGCTTGTTCAGGGTGCCCCCCAGCATAACTGGCGGAAGCTTCCATTATTATCGTAGAAAGAGTGAGAGCTTGTAGCTTAGTGTCACAGAACTCTACTTTCTTGCCCTACCTGGCGCGCCAATCTGTTGACGCCGAGTCACTTTCTTCAAACGCTAGAAAAACAGACGTCCTCCTCGCTGGACTCCTGCAAGAAAAGTCCCCAGAGACTGGATGCTCCAGTGGGGACCCTCCAACGCTCAAGTTAGTCACTTAAGAACAGACGAGAACTGACTAGCCGAAGGAAGCTAGAAGTTTGGGTTTAACTAGTAGGGAGAAGCTAGAAAAACCAGAGTTCTTTTTTTATTTACAGTGAGAGTGTGCACTTTTATACATGTTCGAAGATACACCCTTCCGTTCCAGAAGATTGCTGATTTCAAGGCACCTCGTTCAATAATGGACAAAAGATGAGGCTGACAGTGACAGATCGTACTGTCACCATGCACGTCGGAGGTGTCCTGCGTCACCTGTCAGTACGGCCTCACAGGTGTCTGGCATCCGTGGTTATACTTGGTGCACACCGCTGCCGGATGTGACCGCGCATAGTTGTAGGCAGGTGGTGGACCGTACGCTGTAACGGGGTATGGTCATGCACAGTGACAGGCACGCGATGGACCATACGCCGTTATGAGGTATGGCCACACACTGCTATGGATGTGCGGCGGACCACGCGGGCATGCTAGGTGGCCCGAGGCTATAGGCTGCTGGGCTCAAGGGCTAGACCATGTATCGAGCACTGTTCATGCAGCCCGAGACCGAGGGAGTCTCGGGGGTTGATATACTTTTCATAGGGTCCGGGAGCTGTGGCTCGAGGCTGATTGGAACTCGAAGCCGGGCACTGTTCATGTAGCCCAAGACCGAGGGAGTCTCGGGGGTTGATATAATGTTCATAGGGTCCGGGAGCTGTGGCTCGAGGCTGACTGAAACTCGAAGCTGGGCACTGTTCATGTAACCCGAGATCGAGGGGGTCTCGGGAGTTGAGATACTGTTCATAGGTCCAGGAGCTGTGGCTCGAGGCTGACTGGAACTTGAAGCCGGGCAGTGTTCATGTAGCTCGAGACCGAGGGGGTCTCGGGGGTTGAGATATTGTTCATAGGGCTCGGGAGCTGTAGCTCGAGGCTGAGACTGGAACTCAAAGCTGGGCACTGTTCATGTAGCCCGAGACCGAGGGGGTCTCGGGGGTTGATATACTGTTCATAGGGTCTGGGAGTTGTGGCTCGAGGCTGACTGGAACTCGAAGCCGGACACTGTTCTTGTAGCCCGAGACCGAGAGGGTCTCGGGGGTTGAGATACTGTTCATAGGGCTCGGGAGCTGTGGCTCGAGGTTGAGACTGGAACTTGAAGCCAGGCACTGTTCATGTAGCCCGAGACCGAGGGGGTCTCGGAGGTTGAGATACTGTTCATAGGGCCCGGGAGCAATGCCGTGGATGGAATTAAATGCCCATTGTGCCCTTCAAAAGAAAGCCAAGGTGCTAGCACTGGGTCTGGAGCTGAGGCCGAGGGACCCTCGGGGGCCAAGGGAACAGTGGAGCGTCGAGGTCGGGGTTCCGTTAATTTTCTTTACGGTTCTCTAACGGCATTGGATCAACCATATTGCTATCTATTGTACCATCTCTATCTTCACGTTGGTAAACGAAGCATAAGTCCTCCCCTTCGAATGTGCCATCGAAGCCTCCATTTCTTTCGCTTTCTTACCTCACCATTGCTTCATCGAGTTAGCGGCCTTTACGATAAGAAATAGTGAAAAGGGGAAGGGCTCATCAGAAGTAGTGCGGTTAACATTTGAGCGCACGAGCAACGCACTTACGGGCTAAAATTAAATATCAATAAAATATCTATATTTTTTTAAATAAAATCAAACTATTAATATTTTTAATATTTAAAAAGTAAAAAAAAAAGCATTCTAGCAAAATCCTTAGTTGATATATATATATATATATATATATATATATATATATATATATATATATATATTCACTTTCTTTGTAACTTGCAAATTCTATAATTTAAAATAAGTTGACAGGTCTTAGGCCTGTTTGTTAAAACTATTAGTAGTCAACTTTTTAAAAATAAAGCTTTTGGCAACATAATCCTTTAAAATAGTTCAAAATTATTTGTGTTTTGTAATTATTATTTTAAAATACTATGACCTTATCTACTAACCAAATTAAAAAAATGTCCAGAAAGAAAAACAAAAAAAAACATTGTATAATACTTTTAATTGTCTAACCATTTGAATTATCAAAAGTCATTATTATAAAGTATTCTTAATTTATAAATTACTATAACACTATTATGATATATCTATTGTGATAATACTATAATACGATATATAATATAAGAAAATGCATAATATAATAGTATAATAATGAAAATAATATTATTATAATATAAATATTATTATTTATTTAATAATATATTATAATAAAATATTAATGTATAATAATTATTATATGGTAATAAAATATGATAATATTTGGATATATTATTATTGTAATATCATAAAATTATAACATAATATAATATAATAGTATTATATAACATAATATCATTATTTGAAAGGAATCAAAGTTGCATAACTTCCTCTTGGATTAGTGTCATGGAAGAGGAGTAAAAGGTTGAGATTTATAGGAGGAAGAATGATCTAATATTGGAGTCAATGCATGTTATTGGTGTAGCATCTAGAATAAGTAAGGTTTGTCATGGAAGATTTCATATAATAAGGCTAAACTTTGATATAGGAGAAGAAAGCATTTAGAGTATGATGAGAAAAATATCTGGCAAAAGGAATAAAGGAGGAATTAATTTAAAGGAAATATTGAGATGACATGATAGGAGGGCGTCATTTGACAATTGGTCCCCAAAATGGAGAGGGATGGTTCTCAAGTAATTGTCTAATTACATTCTAGAGATTAGCACTTGCAACAGTTGATAAGTTAATTAGATTGGATTATTCGAAATCCTAAAAATGTTTAGGGACATTGCTTACTTTCTTTGAGCTACTAAATGATATGCAAATGATCCTAACTGTTAAAGTGTTTAAATCAACAATTTATTTGAGCTACCATGAAAACATTGATGAGGAGATCCATCTTTAACTTGCATTTATATTGAAAAAATCCTTTATATGCTATCATTTTCACCTGTAAACATAGCTACCAAAAATTCTTAATTTGATGGAAAAGCAAGCCTTGTGAAAATCACATATGGATTACCTAGAAAGATGTGTAAGAGCTCAATTCAGATATGAAGCATAGGTTGTGAAGTCTAATTTATCATAGCTAGGACCTTATTGTATATTTTTGTGAAAAAAAAAACTCAACCTCATTTGGCATAAAGTCAACATGGGATGAGTTTATCAAGTTCAGCAACTAAGTCAGTTGAGAACTCAAATCCAATGAGGACTCAAACTTTTCATTTTAATTTTGGTGAGGGCTTGAATTGATCGCAACGATGAGTAGGACCTTCAAGTTCTTCTATTTAATCTATGCCACCCTTTTAACTATGGAACCAAGAGTCACCAACAATTGGTCAAGTAGTAAGAATGCTAGTGAGAGTAGAAAAGTTTTAGGTCATACCATTGTTATATAAGACACCAAAGCCTTGCAAGCTACTTTCTCCATTCTTTTTTGTTTGTGTTAGGTTATTGGCTATCAATAGGCATAAATGGTTGAATAATGAAAAGAAATGATGCCTACCCTATTTAAGGCATCATTCTTTATTTTGTTAAATGATAGCAGATGTTGGCCTTTCCTAGCATAGCTGCCATTATAGAGGATTACGAGCAGAACTTGACCATTACAAAGGTGGGTTTAGGGTAGGTAGTTCTGTAGCCCTAAGAAGTAGTACCCCTCCTATTTCGATTAAAGCCACCACCCGTCCTTTTTTTTGGGATAAATGGTTGATGATTCGCTAGTGCATTACCTCATTATTATGATCGAACATTGGTCTAATTTTTTATTTGTCCACATATGAGAACCATCTAAGTAGAGCATGAAGAAAGAGGAGATCGGTTTTGCTTTTCTATTTTCCTTCTTTATTATTCTCTTTTGTCTCTTCTTTCTTCCTTCTCTCTCTTTTTCTTATTCTCTCTCTCTTAAAAAAAACCCTCTATTTAGTCCTCTCTTTAAGAGGATTGCAAAAGGAAAGGCCTAGCAAGGGGCCCCATACCCTAGATAGCCTTGAGCCCTGGGCCCTGAGCCCAGTCTATCTTTTTTTATTTTCAATGGATCCACAGCATAAGAGCCACTCTCTTCTCTTTAAGTGGATATTAAGTGAACCCTAGCTAAGGATCCCCTTCGTTCCTCTATTGCCTAATTTACCAAATTCTTTCTACCTTATTTTCTTTAATGTAGTAATTGTAGAGTTGAACTGCATAAGCAATCATCTATTGTATTGGTACCCACCTCAACCTTTACAGAGTTTCATTGGACCCTACCTTTGACCCATTAATGACTTTGCTTATTGAGTCTAAATTTATAAGGATACAATTATTATGTTATTTTTCTTGCTTTTATCCTACATTAAGAGTTGATGGTGTTTGCTTCTATAATTAAAGCCTTTGACTTTAGTAGAGTATTAAAGCTAGAAGATTGGTCACTTGTTTATGAGCGCAAGTAGTTTTATTTGAAAGATTGTAAGAGTCTCTATCTCTAGCATTTTATCATTACATATATATTATTAAAAATCCATAGTATTTTATTTATTATTTATTTACTTATAAAGTAGCATGAATATTTGAAATTTAAAATACAAAAAATATTTATGCATGATTTTATATTAAGAAAATTATTTATTTATATTTGAAAAAATTTATACATGCATGGCTTTGCATAAATGCAACATTATTTTAAAACTCTAGACATGGATGATATGCAATTACGATGCATCAAAAATCATGTTAATTTGAATGTACAAAAGTATACTTTGTTATGCATAAAATTCATAGATTTCTAGATTGATTGTACAACTAATTATGATTCTAACCTAGTTATTAGGATTGATTGTTGGCTACATATGTGTTAGAATTAGTTTCCTTTTCGAACTAGCCACTTAGAATCGGTGGTTGGCACATATTGCTTATTAGCATGTTTTATATTTAGGAGCTTCATTCGAGCTTAACCATCAGCATGTTTAACTATGCTTTACATTTGACAAATGACTTTATTTGGTGATTGATACACATATTGTATATAAATAATACCTTATGTACTTAATGTGTTACTTCACTCTTAGCTTACCATTTTTGCGTGTTTTCAAATAATAAGGACTAGCATAACCAAGGCCTATTTATATATTTATTACTTTCCAGACTAATAGCAAACAGTATCATGTTACACTTTGATTTAACAATGACCTTATAATATGGCATATTGTTTTTTTTTTTTTTTTGATAAAGACGGGCGATCACACTAGTCTAGTATGAGTCAGCCCAGATACATCAGATTGCAAAATTTAAAATAACACAAGAGGACATGTTCACCCATCGTCCATATCCTATATCCTACATGCTGAGCAACGGTCGTCGCTGCCCAGTCAGCAGCCGTGTTGGCTTCATGGAATACATGACAAATCGGGCAGTATCCAAGTTCTGAAGCATGGTCCAGATCTCTTAAGATCGGATTGGTGGATACATCAGGAGCATTCTCTTTCCGTATCCACTGTATGACAGTCATAGAGTCTCCCTCAATAACAAGCCTCTAGGCTCGAAGAGTCTGCACCGCATAAGAAATACCATCCCATGCAGCGCAAAGCTCAGCCATGGAAACAGAGAAGTCCAGCGACCAAATCCACCCGCCGCTATCATATTACCCTGTGGACGCGTATGATGAAGGCAGAACCAGCAAGTCTACCGCGAACACTCCGTCAAAGTTGATTTGATAAAACCTGGAGGAGGGGGCTCCCATGAAATAAAAACCGTACAACGGTTCGCTGCCGTAGCAGCAGGGGAACCCCAGAGGCCAGAGGTATCAAAACCAACATAATGAAGAGCACGGGCACAATCCACGGACATTGATCTGATTTTCCTTATTAGCTGATGAGAAGAGATACAGTCCTCCGAAAAGATAATCTGGTTCCTTGATAACCAAATCTGGTATGCAGTAATCGCCCAAAGACCACGTATGTGCTGAGGAGCCATCCGGAGATCCTGAAGAAAGATAGGACGAGGAGAACCGAAGACATCCACTCGTACTCATAGCCCATCAAATACCAAATCCTTCTAGCTCTAGGGCATTTGAATATAGCATGATCGGTAGTCTCGTCCTCCATACTGCATAAGGGGCAGGTCGACTGGATAGGGAGACCCCTACGGGAGAGCATAGCACTCGTCGGTAGGCAGTCCCACAGAAGCTTCCATATAAAGAGCTGAACCCTAGGAAGAGTGGGAAGCTTCCATATCCACGCAGCATCCTTTGTACTTTGAACCCGAGGCCTGAAAATCTTGACAAGATCCCTGAGAGGGGCCCTAGGGAGGGAGGATCTCTGCCAAAGCCTAACATCTGCGGAGGGGCAGGAGNAGGAAAATAGAATTCACCCACCTTTACTAATACATCTTCCAATATTCCACGAGATTATTTGACTGATCTATCTGCCAATTGTAGTGTTACTATCGTGGGTTTTAATTCTCCAAATCAAATAACTCATACACTGAACTGGGGAGAAGGTTTACACTCGCACCCAAATCTAATAATGCTTTCTTGATTATGAAGTTTCCTATGACACATGATATAATTGGGGTACCAGAATCTTTTAGTTTGGGTGGGGTTATTTGCTGAACAACTGAGCTGACTTGCTCAGTCAAATGTATCTTTTTTGGTATTTGTGACCTTGCTTTCTGTTTTTGTGTGCATAGATCCTTTAAAAATTTGGCATAAACCGGAACTTGCTTGATAGCATCAAGAAAAGGTAAGTTTATTTGGACTTGCTTAAATAACTCAAGCATCTCATTCATTTTTATATTCTTCTTATCCAAAGACAAGGAGATTCTAAAGCACTAGGGAATGGGGCTTTAGGTGTGATTGCTTGATCATTGAATTCCTTTTATTCTTCATTTCTTATCTTTTCTGGTTTAGCCACTTCTAATTTCTGGGTTGGTTCAGGTGGGTTCAATGCTTTTCCACTTCTTAGAGTCATGACTGATTTAGCATGTTCTAGGAATTTGTCAGGACTATTGGAACCCTTAGCCATGAATTATCCTTTCGGGTTATCGATAGGCTGACTAGGTAACTTACCCTCCTCCCTTCTACTGAATGCTGTGGCTAATTGACCTATCTGAGTTTCTAGTTTTGCAATAGATTGTGTGTGGAGTGAAGGATTTGGGTATTCATTTCTAGTCCTTTCAATGCTTGTAACACTTTGTCTTCAAAAGTACGATGATTATTCGGTGGAGGTTGTGGGATGTTTGGATATTGTGAATATGGCATGCTTCTAAAATTGGTTTCTTGATAATTAGGTCTGATCGCTGATGAATTGGTTACAGGTTGAGGTTTCCAAGAAAAATTTGGTGATTTCGCCAGCCAGGATTGTAAGTATTTGCATATGGATCATTTCCTGTTCTAGGAGCCATTCGGGTTTGGGCTTGGTGGGCTTGCTCCTGAAGAAATTCAGGAAATTGGTATGCAGCTGGACATTCACCTATAGAATGGGTTGGACTTGAACAAATTATGCAGACCTTTGTAATTGAGCAGATGGGGAAGAGATGTTCCCAACTTGTAGAATCGATCAAGTTTCTGGGATAATTCATCTACCTTAGTATAGATATCTATAGAATGACCTATTTCATATATTCCACCTCTTTTAGGTCCTATGGAGGGTCTCGACGAGCAACTGACATGTGATGTAATGAATTCTCACTTAATGTCTCAAAGAGTGGCCAAGCTTCATGTTCATTTTTTAACATAAATGTCCCACCACATGAAGCATCAACCATTGCCGATGCTTTTCTGATAAACCATCATAAAGCACTGAACCAGTTGCCATTTAGGTATGGCATGATGTGGACATTTTCTAATTAGTTCTTTGAATCTCTTCCATGTCTCATGGAACATTTCTCCATCTGTCTGGGAAAAACTTGTTATGACTTTTCTAATTTGATTCGTTTTTCCTATAGGAAAATATTTCTTAAGAAACTCTCTCTGAAGATGATCCCAAGTTGAGATTATAACAGTATCCAGTGAATTTAACCAATACTTGGCTTTATCTTTTAGGGAAAAAGGGAATAACTTAAGCCTAAGTGATCATCAGAGAAATTTTGAATCTTGACAGTTGAGCAAATTTCCAAGAATTCATCTAAGTGTTTGTAGGGATCCTCATTTGTAAGTCCATAGAAAGATGGTAACATTTGGATTACACTTGACTTAATTTCATATTGGACAGCCTCTACTGGAGGCACTTGAATGCAGGAGAGTAGGTATACCTTGAAAGAGTGAAATACTCTTTTAACTGCCGTGGTTGATTATTTTCGTTATTAGGATCCATAATTCTGAGTCTGTTTGCTCTAATAGTTCTTTCTATCTCAGGATCTAGGGGTATAAGGTTGGGTTGCAACGATCGGCGACCAAGCATACACCTTAACAATGACTCTAAAGCAAACAATAATTTAGTTTTTTTATTATTATTTTTATTATAATAAAGAGGAAGAAGATTCTAAAGAAAATATCCTAAAAGATTCCTAGAACTAAGAGCAATGACTAATTAATTAGGGTTTAATAATTCTTAGCAATCAAGTTAACAAAGATTAGACTCTCTATTCTAGGTTTACCCTAGATCTAGACAGCTCCTAACTTCCAAGACCGCCTTGGAGCCCTCCAAGTCAAAAATTAGCTGATTAACTAGCCAGTTGAGGATAAGGTCAGTGGGGGTCCCCCCGTTGCTTACTAGGTAAGCACACGAACCAATTAAGTAACCACTTTCCTTTCCTTTTCTAGACACCAGTTAAGCAGTCAATCTCGACCCGGTCCAACTCTTTTGGGTGCCTTGTCCTATTGAGCTCGAGTTCCTTAGGGGCTGACGTCTAGTTAATTTTAGAGTTAAAGGTTTGGGTTAATGCAAAATGAAGGATTGTTTGTGGGCTAAGGAAGGGTGATGAAATCCCTACCTTATCTTGATTAGGGGTTTGTGCCCTTAAAGTTAATTATGAAAATGCTATGCAACAATCAGATGTCCAGCTCTTGAAATTATCAAACAAAATTAATCTAATTAATTAATTATTATTTATTTTAAGATTTTTGTGATTAGGTTTCTAATTTCCTAATAAATTATGAGATGTCAATGAAAGAATTTTGAGTTTTGCAGAAAATAAATCCACCTAAGTCAATATAAGCATAGAAATAAAATAATTATTTTGTTTATATATTTTATTTTTATTTTTATATAATTCTTTTTTTTTGTTAAAAAGAAAATATACAATTCTAACAATTAAGGAAATAAAATAAAGCGACAATAACTATTCAAAAATTAAAAATATGAATAAAATTAAGAGAAAATTAATCTATTTTTTATTTTAGTTTTTATATTTTTTAATTTTTTTTTTCAAAATAACACACTTAAGTCCCCGGCAACGATGCCAAAAAATCTGATGCGTGTCGTAGCGCAACGATTAAAACACCTTAATTTCACTAATAGAATAGTGAGAGTAAGGGATCGATTCCACAGGGACTTAGCGATTATCTTGAAATAAATTTATAAATTTAACTTAATAGATAATTAATAGTGTAAAATAATTAAGATATGGTCTATCTTATAAGAGCACGGCCCGTACCTGTAGATCACGGCCTGTCCCTTTTAAGCATAAATCAGTCTAAATTA
The DNA here is from genome assembly GCA_900491605.1 of Calamus simplicifolius. Lineage (NCBI taxonomy): Eukaryota > Viridiplantae > Streptophyta > Magnoliopsida > Arecales > Arecaceae > Calamus > Calamus simplicifolius. Next base: position 598,943 of record UESW01004794.1, on the reverse strand, counting down.
TTTTCACTTAAATAGAATTTAATAAAAATTAAACATGAATAAAGTTTTATTTCAATAACATCCAAGAGTGCATATTAAAATCTAAAATAGAAGAGATTTATTTTCTAACATTAAGAAAGGCAACAAAAAGCAATAAATTCTCCAAGTAGAACCTCCACCCCACGGATAGATCTTCCAAGAAGAATGCCCACGAACGACTCCTAGAACCTTGGGAACAGCCGCATGGGAACAGACCTTCAACGGAACAGATGCAGCCTCCGAACGTCTTCTCCTTCAAACAGAGTCTCCACGATCGTCTGCTCCTGTGAATAGAGCCTTTGAATTCTCCTCCAAGTCTCGAACGGACCGTTACGATATCACGAAAGAGCCTCCAGGAATCCACGGAAGCAAACAGAGCTTTCCACGGAAGCAGAAAAGAATGCCTCTGAACGGACACTGGGAACTCATGAGCAGCTTCTGAGGATTCTTCGACTTCTTGAGACTCCCAATGGCCCCCTAACTCTCCCAATCGCACCTTCTCACGGCATGAGCTGATGCAGATCCTCGGACGGGCATCGCACGAGAGCTCTCCCCCGGCAACGGCACCAAAAAATCTGATGCGTGTCGTAGCACAATGATTAAAACACCTTAATTTCACTAATAGAATAGTGAGAGTAAGGGATCGATTCCACAGGGACTTAGCGATTATCTTGAAATAAATTTATAAATTTAACTTAATAGATAATTAATAGTGCAAAATAATAAAGATATAGTCTATCTTATAAGAGCACGGCCCGTACCCGTAGATCACGGCCCGTCCCTTTTAAGCATAAATCAGTCTAAATTATTTTCACTTAAATAGAATTTTAAAAATTAAACATGAATAAAGTTTTATTTCAATAACATCCAAGAGTGCATATTAAAATCTAAAATAGAAGAGATTTATTTCTAACATTAAGAAAGGCAACAAAAAGCAATAAATTCTCCAAGTAGAACCTCCACCCCATGGACAGATCTTCCAAGAAGAATGCCCACGAATGACTCCTAGAACATTGGGAACAGCCGCATGGGAACAGAGCTTCAACGGAACAGATGCAGAGCCTCCGAACGTCTTCTCCTTCAAACAGAGTCTCCACGATCATCTGCTCCTGTGAATAGAGCCTTTGAATTCTCCTCCAAGTCTCGAACGGACCGTTACGATATCATGAAAGAGCCTCTAGGAATCCACGGAAGTAGAACAGAGCTTTCCACAGAAGCAGAACAGAATGCCTTTGAATGGACGCTGGGAACTCACGAGTGGCTTCTAAGGATTCTTTCGACTTCCTGCAGACTCCCAATGGCCCCCTGACTCTCCCAATCGCCTGGAACAACATCTTCTCACGGCATGAGTGGATGCAGATCCTCGGACGGGCACCGCACGAGAGCTCTCCCCCTCCGACGAAGCCTCCTTGCTGCTATTTGTAGAAGTCCGGATGCGGCCAGACGCGGAGAAGCAACGGGATTCTGTTGCCAAAATAGAGATGACGCAGAGAAGCAACGAGCGGCACGGAGAAAATCCTGGAGATTTTGTGGATAAAATCAAAATTCCTTCCAGATGAATTTAATTCTTCCAATTTGATAATCTCCTATCCAATTTATTCCTTAATTGGTGGAGGAAAATATTGAATTTGAATAGGAGAAGAATCGTGCGAAAAGAAGGCAGATTCTGCTGAGAAGACGATGAAGTCGGTACTGGGTTTGCCGACTTTGCTTTAAAATGTATGCTAAATCTTATAAAATTAATTTCGAGCTCGTTTTAAGTTTGATTCGAGTGCCGTTTGCATCGTTAAATTCCTAAAATCAAGCTCATTAAATTGATAAGGTTTTACCTAAAATATTATATAAATTATTAAAATATTAAATAATAATAGGTACATTGAATTATTAATTAATAGATTTAGTGATAATTATTTATGCGTTTATCACTTGGATATCAGGGCTCCATTAATGCCAAAGGAGACCAACATTGCTGGTGCTCCTCCGCTCTCGAATGGTCTTCTTCGCCTCTGCAAAATACCCTGATCCAGCACCAGGAAAAGTTGAGGAATGCTCTCTGTCCCGACTCCATGCTGACCCCCAGTATCATCGAACACGACACAAAGGTTAAAAAGCTATAAAAGCTAAGTACACTACACTGTGAGAAATGCTTCTTTTCATTAATATTTGAATGCACTGCAGAAAGACCACAGCAGCGTCGGTAACAAAGACTGACTCCAGCGCCATCATCAACTTAGCCTCAATGGCTTCGTCACAGCCTTAACAGCATCGTCAAAGTCTCAATGGCTTCATCCCAGCCTCGGCGGCTTAACTCTGTCTCAGTAGACAATGGCCAACTGAGCAGTCGTTTTCAGACTTCACGTCAAAAGAAAAAGGCACCTGACGACTCTCAACTCTCAGATCACCCTTCGGGGTTAAAAGGCATCTGGCGACTCTCAACTCTCAGGTCACCTCTGGGGTTAAAAGGCACCTAACGACTCTCAACTCTCAAGTCATCCTCCGAGGTTAAAAGGCACATGATGACTTTCAACTCTTAGGTCATCCTTTAGGGTTAAAAGGCATCTGATGACTCTCAACTCTTAGGTCACCCTTTGGGGTTCAAAAGGCACCTGAGCCTGGTCCAAGCACCCTCAGGTCACCCTTCGAGGTTAAAGGCTCCCGAGCATGGTCCCATCATAGCGACTCTTGAGTCACCCTTCGGGGTTCAAAAGGCATCTGAGCCTGATCCAAGCACCCTCAGGTCATCTTCGGGTTAAAGGCTCTCGAGCATGGTTCCATCACAGTGACTCTCGGGTTATTCTTCGGGTTTAAAAGGCTCCCGAGCATGGTTCCATCCTAGTGACTCTCGGGTCACCTTTGGGGTTCAAAAGGCTCTCGACAGCCTCAACTTTGCCTCAGCGGTTTCATCACAGCCTCAACGACATCATCACAGTCTCAGCGGCTTCATTTCAGCCTCAGCGGCTTCAACTCTATCTCAGCGCCAGTGGCTAATAGGGTAATACCTTTGTTTAAATTATATACTTGCAACATATTGCTGGTCACTTTCAACCATTCAAGAATAAGCCCCAAATCAACTCATAGTAGGGAGAGGCCAACTCCCCGGATCAATTGACGGGCACTCATCTCTTAATTTCATGACAAAAGTAGAAGATCCAATGTCAACTCAAAGTCAGGAGAAACCAACTCTTCAACTCACAGTTGACGGGCATCCGCTGTCAGACCCTACGTTGGGAAAGGATTACTGGCTGCTCCTAGTCAGTCTAAGGTAATCAATTTACCTTCAACATTACTTAAAGTCTTTGAGCAGACAAAAGCCTAAGAGAGCATGCAGACGTGGTCACAAGTCCACACAAGGCAGACGAAAACAATCCAAAGCTGGCATGCAGAGACAAGTGCAAAAGAAAGATATTACAATTCCTAAACTCCTTTCACTTGACGGATGCAGGTCATGCGGCGCACAAACTCAGGAGTATGCGGGGCATCTGATGGGGCCAATGAGCCCCATGGGCAATGATAATCTCATCGGGGTCAAACTAGTCATTTGGAAGTGGCCCTTGGCCTCTTTTTCTCGGCAACGTACAGTGCTCGACTTCTTTCCCTCAGCCATAAATAGTGCTCGGCCTCTTTCCCTGGCCATGAACAGTGCTCAACCTCTTCCCTCGGCCATGAACAGTGCTTGGCCTATTCCCCTCGGCCATGAATAGCTCAACCTCTTTCCCTCGGCCATGAACAGTGCTTGGCCTATTCCCCTCGGCCATGAATAGTGCTGGGCCATGAATAGTGCTCGACCATGAACAGTGCTTGGCCATGAATAGTGCTCAGCCTCTTCCCTCGACCATGAGTAGTGCTGGGCCATGAATAGTGCTTGGCCTCTTCCCCTCGGCCATGAACAGTGCTCGGCCTCTTTCCCTCAGCCATGAATAGTGCTCGGCCATGAACAGTGCCATGTAATGTTCACCCAAGGCCTTCTCTAGAGCTCATCCAAGGGCATGAATAGTGCCATGCATGTACTCTATAATCAATACTCCACAAGGGATAGAGTCAGCTTCAACTTAAATTTCATCTTCTTCCTTAGCGGCTATATTTTGAGGCCCACGTGCCTGACTTTATCATCCATCACTGTCCATATAGGACAGCGAAAGGATGGCACAGGGGACATGTCTGGCAAACGCCATAACGGTCGGCCATTCCTGCAGTAGCCCGCAATAGGTGTCCAAACCAAGCAATACCTGCCAACTATGTAGCCACCCATATTTGATCAGACATGGCCTGCAACTCTGATAAATCACATGAAGGCTAGCTCCACTGTGCTGCCCCCATCATCAATGCTTTGACAAGTGATCATGCCCCAAGGCTGACATACTCTAAGCACCAATAAAATGGGTAAGAGGGACCCCCGATTAGGTAACTCCAAGAAACTCAAACAACTACTACACTCCAAAATGCTCACAGAGAGCACGACTCTAAGCCTCTCTCTTCTTCTCTCTTTCAAGCTTTCTCAAGCTCATGCTATTGTTCAGAGCACTGACTTGAGCATCGAAGGGTTTTTGCCAGAATCTTTGGTCCCCAAAACTTGTTTGCAGGCTTCCAGGCGCAAGAAGCTCGCCGAAGGATCCCGGGCTCGCTGAAGGAGGTGACCAGATGCTCGTGAACGTTCGAGGACGGTGATTTGGTGCCAACAATCATAAATATTCAAAAAGTTAGAACAAAGAAGGAAGGCATAATACTTGGTAGCTGGAGGTTGATGGGTTGAATTAATGCTTGTGATCAAGTGCTCATCCCCATTACAGAAGATAGCATGCTGTGGTCTTTTTATAATCCATCTTACATCTTCTAATGTCATGCTTTTATTTTCTTGTTTTCAGCTTGCTTTCATTGGATCAACTCAAACAGGTAAGGCTATACTTGAATTGGCTGCAAGAAGCAACCTCAAGCCCGTGACATTAGAGCTTGGAGGCAAGTCCCCTATAATTGTAATGGACGATGCTGACGTGGACCGAGCAGTAGAGCTTGCACATCTTGCTTTGTTCTTTAATTAGGTTTGCTCCATCAATTGTATTTCATGGTTATAGACCCAAAAAGAAAGGAAACATTCTTGGAGAATGATATAATATATAATTGGATGCTTTTGTACAGGGACAGTGCTGTTGTGCGGGGTCTCAGACTTTTGTGCATGAAAATATGTAATGATGACCCTTTCAGAAAAGGTATTGAACAAGGCCACTATGAACATGGTACGGAGGGTTGAACCTTATCTGATATATGGGTATTAAACCCTAGCATATTTTGGGTTTAACTTTTATTGTGGTTGTTAATTTTGTGGACAATGTATTCATTTTGTTGGAATTAATCTTGCAAGTACCAATGTTGTCATTTATCATGGTCAACCAATATCAACATGTTGTCATGTATCGAGGGCAACCGATACCATCCTGCCAATTTTGCCTTGTTCATTTGATTCCAAAAATTTTATGCTTGTGTGTGCTGTGATATTATTTTGAACCTATTCAATTCAATTTGGCAATGATGATAGGGACTATCAATTTGTATTGATGCTGATTGTGTGGGCTGTAAAATCATGACTTGAAGGGCATTTCTAAATGCAACCGTTGTGAAGCATATGTTTGATACTCTTTTATCCTAGGTGAGTGGAGTGCTGAAATGAATTGCACGGATCTTCCTATAGGTGAGAAGGTTGTGGCAGGCAGTGGCATTGGAGGAATGGACGCCACCCAGGAGATGTTGGACTTTGCTGCAGAGCACAACATAACAGGTGACATTGAGTATTCTATATTTTCTTGTTTAATGAATAATTTCTCAAAGGGTTGATCTGAAATATTAATGAGAATTATTGTAATATTAATCCAAGCTAATGTGCAATTTTCTTGTTTCTTTATTTCAGACATGATTAATGTTGTTGTTTTATGGGTTGGAGAATTTGTTGCTATGCTTCTTGTACTAGTTATTTAAATTTGAGTAGATATTTGGGATAACAGGGCATGTTTGCTATTAAAATCCTTCATTATACAAATTTAAATTATTTCAAGTATGGTTCCTATTATTCTTTCCATCAAAATTGAGCTTACTAATGTGTTAGTAATGTTTTTATTGTCAAAATAACAATGCCCATTTGCAGTGCTGCCATAATTTGTGTTTATGTTGATATTGTGGTGGAAGCTTTTCTGTAGCTACTTGTTTTTCATATTAACTACTCATGGTAAGTATTTTGGGGAAAGGCCTAGTTAGTGATGCTGATGAAGTTGCAGAGATCAAGCTGTTCGCTTTGAAGAGTCGTTGAAGTTTGTCCGAAGAAGTGTTAGTGATGCTGACATCCGAAAATATCAGGATTTGCGCAAACTTTGCAGCAATCAAGGGGTCTTGGAAGCGAGTTTCGTTTCTCAAATCAATCGGGCACTGGAGCTGGGACTATTGGATCTGATATGTTTTCATGTACCGTGTTCATTTGGCTCATGTGGATACATAGTGAAGATACTTATTCATTCATTCAACTTCCTAGATGGCTAGGTGATGCAGGGCGATATTCAAAACGCCTGCAACTCAAGAACGATATAATCTACGAGAAAAGAATTCGTCCAGGTTTGGTTCGAATCTTGACAAGAAAAGGGGAAAATTTTGAATTTTGATCACTCACAATCCAAATTTAAAGGAAGAGCAATTGAATTTTCAATTCAATTGTTTTGAATCAGAAAAAAAAGAAAACATTCATCTCCATTCAATAGAAAAAAAAGGAAATCTAAAATAGCATCTTTCTTCTCTGCCCTTAACGGCTGCCCAAAACCAACCTAAATAAAAGAGATAAAACCCTAACATCATAAGTTTTGTTAAAAATTACAACTATGCCATTAAAAATGAAAACAGGCCCAAAACTCCTATCAGACGAGCCCGGATGGCCAAAATCCACAGCAGTTTATTGCCAAAGGCAATGACTTTGAATCAGCAGTCTGTTTCCATGTGACCAGCCAAGTTTGGGCCCAGTCCGACATAGTAGCTGACCGGATTCGATTGACCCAAAGTGTCAAAACGAAGTCGGGTCAATTCCGTACACTCAGCCCAAACATGGAATTTCAAGCCCGTTTGTTCTGCAACCTCTTGGACCTTCATGGACTACCTGGCGTGGGCTTCCCTGAAGTGGCCTACTGACTCTGGGTTGCTGGTACAGGAACATCCAAGGACTGGTTCGACTGACCCGAACTCTGGTCTGAACTGATGTCCTCATCACTCTCCCCTTCCTCTGAAAAGCTGACCTCAAGCTCGAATTCTCCTGCATAAGGGGTCAGATGCCGAATGTTGAACACATCCGAAATGAAGACATCATCTGGTAACTCAACCCGATAGGCATTGTCACCAAATTTCTCCAATACCTGGCATGGACCTATCTTCTTCGGCTTGAGCTTCGTTAAAGCTCCCTGTGGATACCGCTCCCTCGGTAAGTAAACCCATACCAAATCGCCCACTTCAAAGGACTGTTGCCGATGCTGCTGATCAGCTTTCGCCTTGTATTTGGCGTAAGTCTGCTCCAATTTGGCTCTAACAGTAGCATGTATCTCCTGCAAGTCAGACACTCTATCTTCGACCTTCTGACTCACCTTCTCTGGCGACTCAACTGGCAGAACATCCAAAGGACCTCTTGGCAAGAACCCAAACAGTATCTGAAACGGAGCAAAACCCTGTAGAACGGTTCACTGAAGAGCTGAACTCAAACTCAATCTTCGGCAAACACAAATCCAGCTCCTGAATTCATGCACATTTGCTCGCAACAGATTACCCAAGCTATGGTTGACAACTTCAGTCTGTCCATCCGTCTGAGGATGATAAGGACTGCTGAATTTCAACTTTGTGCCCAACTTCTTCCACAACTCTCGCCAGAAGTGTCCCATAAACTTGCTATCCCTGTCTGACACTATGGATGCTGGTATACCAAAATGCCGAACTGTTAAGAAATTATTGTAACATAATTACTCCAACTTATTGATTTTGATGATTTCCAAAAGACATTGCTTTACTTTCTAAAAGACTATGAACATGATAAGTCAATAAATGAAATATACTATGAGCAATTGGTAAATTGGAAACTATGAACTATTAAAAATATAATGAGTTTCTTGAATCAATTGAATATATGTTTCAGTGAGCTATACTTATGAATTCAAAAATGATTTTATATATCAATCTTTTAAAGATCAATGACTTAATAATGCATTAAAATTGAGCATTACTGTTAAATCAACATTATCTAAAGTCATATTTATATTTCAAAGTTGGTTGGGATGATTTTCAAAGCAAATCAGAGTGTTTTCTGATTTTTGTATCAGTCCCGAGCCGACTCGAGAGTTCCGAGTCGACCCCTGAACTTTCTCGAGCCGACTCATGACTGCGCGAGCCGACTCGACTCAGACGGCAGAAAGACTCATTTTGAGTGCCTCACGAGTCGACTCCCAGCTTTTCGCGAGTCGACCCCTGAAAGTCACGAGTCGACTCCCAGACTTTCGCGAGTCGACTCCTAGAGACCCACTTTTTGGTATGTTCTGGATTCGATTGCTCGAGCCGACTCGCACAGTACCCGAGCCGACTCCCCGAAATCTGGGCGGAAATTGTTTTAATGACACATCATCGCTAACGGATATATTTTTGAATAACGGCTATTTTTCTTTGTTTCTAACGGCTATATTGTTTCAGAATCTATAATAGAGGAGTCATTCAACAAAGAAAAAAGAGAGAAGATATATATTGAGAATCATTCAGTGAGAAATTCAAAAGAGGGAAAAACAGAGTGTTATTAGAAAAATCGTTTGATTTAAGAAGAAAGATTCAAAAGGAGTGAAATCCAAGAGTGAGATTCGTGCACTCCAGAGCTACATTCTACAAAAGATTCAAGAGGAGATCCCAAAGCCTTTAAGAGAAAATCAAAGATCTTCCACATTCAAAGAAAAGGGAGAAAAAGCTTCAACCCAACTCCAAAGCTCAAATCTGTGGAGAATCGGTGCTGAGGCCTGATTCAACATCAAGAGGAGTTGAAGGAAGGAATCCAAAGAAGCCAAGCCAGCTCACAAGCTCTAAATATTCAGGCTTTTCTAAACTCAATTTTTATTTTGAAATATCTGCTCAAAAAGGAGCTGCTTGTAATTAAACTCATTTTATTTGTTTGTATCTAGTTTAATCTGAGGGATTAAACTAGAGGAGGTTGTTAAACCTCGGTACAAGCTAGGTATAGCTTGTGTTTGGGTTTGGTGCCGGTGAGCCCGTGTAAAATCGGCTGGGTTCGTTGTGATCCCGGAAAAACAACAAGTTGAGTTGTGAACTTGGAAAACAACTCGGCTGTAATCTAGAGAGATTATAGTGTGGACCCAAGTGAGTCTTGGGAGTGGACGTAGGTGTTGGTTGCACCGAACCACTATAAAAATATCTTGTGTTTGCCGTGCCTAATTGTCTCTTCTCTATCTCTCGTATACTTGTGTTTGTGCTTTGCTTATTAGTTAATCCTTTCACTTGCACATCTCAAATTGCTTAAAAGTCTTAAATTTTTTAAGAACCCAATTCACCCCCCCCTCTTGGGTTGCCATCTGGGCCAACAATTGGTATCAGAGCATAGTGCTCATTTAGAGTTTGATCTCACGATCAAGAGCTAAAGGTCATTATGGCAACACAAAGTGGTTCTAGTTTTGCTGAAGGTCATTCTACGAATAGACCTCCACTCTTTAATGGCTCAAACTATTCTTATTGGAAAGCTAGAATGAGGATATTCATTCAAGCTTCTGATTATGAGCTTTGGGGTGTTATATTAAATGGACCTAGTACACCCACACACCTTATAGATGGCACTATTGTTCCAAAGCCCGAAAGGGATTGGAATGATAATGATAGGAGAATGGCTCAACTTAATGCCAAAGCCATTAATATCTTATATTGTTCCTTAGATTCAAATGAATTCAACCGCATCTCTACTTGTAATTCCGCTAAAGAAATATGGGATAGGTTGGAAGTTACACATGAAGGAACAAACCAAGTAAAGAATCAAAGATAAATATATTAGTTCATAAATATGAATTGTTCACAATGGAACAAACTGAAACCATCACATGCATGTTCACTAGATTCACCGATATTGTGAATGGTTTGAAAAGTTTAGGAAAAGTTTATACTAATGCTGATCTTGTTCGCAAAATACTCAGGTCATTGCCAAGATCGTGGGAAGCAAAGTCACAGCAATCCAAGAAGCCAAAGACCTCAATGCACTACCCTTAGAGGAGCTTCTAGGATCTCTCATGACCCACGAATTGACAATGAGGCAACATATTGAGGAGGAAACTAAAAGAAGAAACCATTGCTCTAAAGGCTGCAAAAGATGTGGAAGAGAGCAGCAGTGATGATAGTGATGAAGATAATGATGAGACTGCTCTCTTGGCCAAGAAGTTCAGAAGATTTTTGAGGAAAAAGAAACCCTTCCAAAAACAAAAATTTGGAAATAAAATGGAAGGAGAAAAGGAAAAGGAAAAGAAAGAAAGGACAAGGACAAAGAGAAAGACCCCTTGATCTGTTATGAGTGTAAGAAACCGGGGCATTATCGATATGATTGTCCACAATTGAAAAAGACCTTCAAGAAAAAGAAGAAAGCATACATGGCAACATGGTCTGATGAGTCTTCTTCATCGGAAGAAGAAGAGCAAAAGGAAGTTGCCAATGTTTGCCTCATGGCCAATGACAACGACAATGACGAGGTAAGCATCGAAACCCCCGATGATGAATTTACATTTGATGAAATGTTTGAAGCTTTCAATGAATTGATGATTGATTTTAAAAGTTTGAAAAGAAATATAAAGTTTTAAAAATTGAAAACTTAAATTTAGTTAAGGAGAAAAATGAATTAAAAGATAAAGAAGAAACTTCTCTTAACGAAGAAATGATCTTACTCATAAGATTGATTTGCTGAAATCTGAGAATGAAAAATTAATTAAAGAAAAGAATCAATCTCAAATGAGAATGATTGTTTAAAGAAAGAAGTCAAAAAATATAAAGACATTGTTGAGAAATTTACTTTAAGCTCAACTAAATTAAACATGATTCTAGATAGTCAAAAGGCTATTTTTGACAAAGCTGGGCTAGGTATAACACTTTAAGAAAACAAAAATCATTAAAAAATATTTTTGTAAAAGCTAACCAAAGCAATATTACTTGTTTTAAATGCAATCAAAAAGGACATAAATCCTTCGAATGTAAAATCTTAATGAACAACAAGAAATTAAAAGATATTAAAACTAAGAAAATATGGGTTCCGAAAGGAACAATTTTTATTGCTGCTAACCATGAAGGACCCAAGAAAGCTTGGGTACCTAACATAAAGTTTGATGATATTGCAGGAATGTCTTGTGGCCAAAAGATCAAACAAGAAGTGGTATCTTGATAGCGGCTGCTCAAGACATATGACGGGTGACAAAGAGGAATTCATCACCCTAGAAGAAAACGTTGGTGGAGTTGTGACATTTGGCGATAACGGTAAAGGTCAAATTTTGGGCCTTGGTAAAGTTCGCATAACTCCATCTATAGTAATTGACAATGTACTTTATGTTAATGGTTTGAAGCATAATCTAATTAGCATAAGTCAATTATGTGATAAAAACTTTAATGTTTCTTTTAAATCTTCTTTATGCACTATAACTAATTCTATTGATGATAGCATTGTTTTTACTGGTTATAGATTTGGCAATATATACTTAGTTGACACAAACAAAACATCTAAGAGTAGTCATTGCCTAATTACTGATTATGCTAACATTAATGATATTTGGTTGTGGCATCGTAGATTAGGTCATGCAAGCACACACCTTATTTCAAAACTAATTAAAATGGATTTAGTCAAAGGTTTACCTAAATTGGATTTTGAAAATAATAAAATCTGTGATGCATGTCAATTTGGAAAATAAACAAGAAGTTCATTTAAATCTAAAAACTTTGTTTCAACTTCTAGGGGACTAGAGCTACTTCACATGGACCTATTTGGACCAACTAGAACTACAAGTCTAGGAGGAAAGAAATATGGCCTAGTGATTGTAGATGATTACTCTAGATATACTTGGGTAATGTTTTTAGCTCACAAGGATGAGACTTTCTCGATGTTCCTGAAATTTTTCAAGAAAGTCACAAATGAGAAAAACACTACTATAGTATCTCTTAGAAGTGATCATGGAACAGAATTTGAAAACCACTTATTTGAAAATTTCTGCACTGAAAATGGAATTAATCATAATTTTCAGCCCCTAGGACTCCACAACAAACGGTGTAGTTGAAAGAAAGAACAGAACTTTAGAAGACATGGCCCGTACCATGCTATGTGAAAGCAACTTACCAAAATATTTTTGGGCGGAAGCAATTAACACAGCATGTTACATATTAAATAGAGCTTTAATAAGACCAATATTAAAGAAAACACCTTATGAATTATGGAATGAAAGAAAACCTAATATAAAATACTTTCATGCATTTGGATGTAAATGCTTCATTCATAATAATGGTAAAAACAACTTAGGAAAATTTGATGCTAAATCAGATGAAGGAATTTTCTAGGTTATTCAACAACTAGTAAGGCATATAGAATCTTCAACAAGAAAACCTTAGTAGTTGAAGAATCCATTCATGTAGTTTTTGATGAGTCTTAGCAACTGGATCTGAAAAGATTAATGATGAGGAAGATACAAACATAATTGAAAAAGATCTTGAAAAACTTAATATTGAAGTATCTTCTGATCATGACAACAGGCTAAAGATAATGATTCACATAAGGATGATGATGTTAATGATCATAATGATGTAGATCTTCCAAGAGATTGGAGATATGCTTATAGTCATCCTAAGGAATTGATTATAGGTGATCCATCTCAAGGAATAAGGACTAGATCATACATGAGAATATTAGTAATCATCTTGCATTTGTATCACAAATAGAACCTAAAACTATAGAAGAAGCTAAAAAGATAATAATTGGATGTTAGCTATGCAAGAAGAACTTAATCAATTCACTAGAAATAATGTTTGGACTTTAGTGGAAAGACCTAAAAACCATTCAATCATAGGAACTAAATGGGTTTTTAGAAATAAATTAGATGAAAATGGCATAGTAATTAGAAACAAAGCTAGATTGGTTGCTAAAGGATATAGTCAAGAAGAGGGTATTGATTTTGATGAAACCTTTGCACCTGTAGCTAGACTAGAAGCCATTAGACTTTTACTTGCATTTGCATGTCATATGAACATTAACCTATTTCAAATGGATGTAAAAAGCGCATTTTTAAATGGACTTATTAATGAAGAAGTCTATGTAGAACAACCACCAGGTTTTGAAGACCACGAGTTTTCAAATCACGTTTTTAAATTGCACAAAGCTTTATATGGTTTGAAACAAGCACCTAGAGCTTGGTATGATAGGTTAAGTAAATTTCTAATAGAAAATGATTTTACAAGAGGAAATGTGACAAATCTTGTTTTTAAAAAGAAAAAGTAAAGATTTACTAGTAGTACAAATATACGTAGATGACATTATTTTTGGTGCTACTAACGAATCTCTCTGTCAAGAATTTGCAAAGTTAATGCAGGGAGAATTCGAGATGAGCATGATGGGAGAACTCAACTTCTTCCTTGGACTCCAGATCAAACAATGCAAGGAGGGAATTTTTATCAACCAAACCAAGTACACAAGAGAACTACTCAAAAAGTTTGGTATGGAAACAATGAAACCCCTTGGAACACCAATGAGTCCTTCATGCAAGCTAGACAAAGACGAAGAAGGTAAGAAGATTGATCAGAAGTACTATCGAGGTATTATCGGATCCCTTCTCTATTTAACAGCAAGTAGACCTGATATAATGTTTGCAGTATGTTTGTGTGCTAGATTTCAAGCCGAACCTAAAGAATCACATTTAATAGCTGTTAAAAGAATCTTAAGATATCTAAATGGCACAAAAGATGTAGGTTTATGGTATTCTAGAGACTCCACATTAAACCTGATTGCATATTCAGATTCTGATTATGCCGGATGTAAAATTGATAGAAAAAGCACAAGTGGTGCATGCCATTTCTTAGGAAGTAACTTAATCACATGGTTTAGCAAAAAGCAAAATTCAGTTGCATTATCTACTACTGAAGCTGAATATGTTGCAGCTGGAAGTTGCTGGCGCAAATCCTATGGATTAAGCGACAACTTGAAGACTATGGTATCAAACCTAATAAGACACCCATAAAATGTGATAATACTAGTGCAATCAATTTAACGAAAAATCCAATTCAACACTCAAGGACAAAACACATAGAAATTAGATATCATTTTATAAGAGAACATGTAGCTAATGATGAAATTTGTTTAGATTATGTAAACACTGAAGAACAATTAGCTGACATTTTTACAAAACCCCTAAGTGAAGAAAGGTTTGAATATCTAAGAGGAGAATTAGGAATTTGTAATCCTTTTGAGTAAATTTTGAAATCTTAAGGAAATATATCTAGAATTCCTTTAAATCCCCAAATCTTAAGGACATCTCATCTAGAACTCTTATCTGATTGATTGACTCATATCCAATGATTATTTATCAATTTTTATGATCATTTTTCGGACACATTTCAGAAATTTCATGTTTTTTGGTCTGAAATAGTCTCGGAGCCGACTCGACGCGTATCGGAGTCGACTCCCGGTTTCATTTGAAACTCTCGAGTCGACCCCTCTCTGGCGCGAGTCGACTCCATGTCGGGATGGACTTTCTGTGTCTGTGCCGAGTCGACACTTGAGTTTGCGCGAGCCGACTCGAGGTGGTCCCAAATTGATTTTTCTAGGGCAGAGTCGACTCGACGCTCATTCTATTCGACCCCTAATCAAAAATACGCTCTCCACTCTCTCAAATCCTCCAAAACTCCTAGAATCCCTTTTTATCACCTCCAATCATCAAATGGCTCCTAAAACTAGAGGATCTAGTGTTGTGGCGGGTGGCATCAAGAGGAAGCGCTCCGTGAAGCAAACGGTTAAGCGTCCGGCGCGTGAACCTTCACCAAGCTCGGACTCCACCGCATCTGCTTCTCCTCCAGCTGCTGCTCCTGCTGCCACGTCCTCCCAGGTAGACCGACTAGCAGATAAATCATCACCACTGGTAGGAAGATGGATTTGAATTGTTTGAGAATGAGGGCTTTCTTTTTGGAAGACAGTTAATCGAGATGGGATGGGAGAAAGTTTGCTCTCTTGAATGCCCGACTTATCCCTTTAGTTAAAGAATTTTACAAAAATTTATCTAGAGGAGACCATGGGCTTATTAGCAATGTGAGAGGAGTAAGAATTTCAGTGACTCCGAGATCTTGGCTAGATTATTGCAATTACCCTTGTCTGGCACCTCAACCTTCTCTTCTGATGACCGCGCCCCAGCTTTATCCAGATTATTAAACAGGGATGTGGTTGGATTTGAAGAGATTCTTGCTAATCAGCTATCCTTAGAGTTGAGATTGCTTCACAATATATGCTGTAGGATTCTATTTCCTAAAACGGGTAGATTTGATTATGTTTCTGAAAGAGATGTTTTGTAATGGACGCCATTGTGACTGGCAAGCCAATCAATCTTCCAAGCATGATGTTGTGGTATATAGCAGATTGTGCAGGGAAAAGGAAATCCAGTCTGCCATATGGGATGGTTCTTACTTTGATTTTTCGAAGCCAGGGTGTGATAATCTCAGATAATGAACCAATGAAAAACTTAAGACACACTGATTTCTATAGTCTGGCAACTATTCATAGGATGGGGTTTGTCAAAAAGGATGGGAAGTGGGAAAGGAAGGAGTGACAGAGGAAAGAGCAATAGATACTGAGGCTGCGGGACCATCTGTTAGACATCCCTCGCCTGCACCTCCGAGCCCCTTGGTTTCTACCTCTGCTCCAGCCCCTGTTCCAACAATTGCTCAGACTTCATCTTCTGCTAGCTTCTCAGATCAACAAATCTTGCAACTCAAAGCCTTACTTGAAGATCAATCTGACAAGCTTAAATCTGAATTTGAGAATAAGTTTATGCATCTGAGAGAGACACTTTATTCTCTTGATGATCGTATTTCAAAGATTGAATCCACTATCGGATCTTCATCGGCATCCTTAAGTAGTGATCTCAAGAATATTTTTGAAGAACTTAAGGATATGTGGAGATAGTGAGACTTATTCCAAGAGCAACGCAGAGCTTCAAGATAAAATCAAGAGTGCGTGTACATTTGTGGATGAAAAACTCAAGGACTATGTAAAAATTCAATCTGAAGGAATGAAAAACATTGTTGATCATCTAACTAGAATTGTAAGAACTCATTTTTGAGTTACTAGAGTTATTTTGTACTGAAGTTTTTATGCCTTCTTTATGAAATCAATGTATCGAACATTTTGATGTACTAGACTTTTGAATGAAATGAATTCTCTATTTCCTTATGTCAATGAAATTTGAATGAATGTTTATCTATCTTTTTGTTGATAACAAAAAAGGGGGAGAATTTTATAGTTTTATGATTGTCTATGATTGTGATAAACAATGGGTTAATTAATTAAGTTTCATAGGGGGAGCTACCTCTTTGAGGGGGAGCCTAAACTTACTATGAAAACAAAGTTAATTCACTAATCAATCATGAACAAACTCAATATTTTGTCATCATCAAAAAGGAGGAGATTGTTGAGAAATTATTGTAACATAATTACTCCAACTTATTGATTTTGATGATTTCCAAAGACATTGCTTTACTTTCTAAAAGACTATGAACATAAGTCAATAAATGAATATTCTTACTATGAGCAATTGGTAAATTGGAAACTATGAACTATTAAAAATATAATGAGTTTCTTGAATCAATTGAATATATGTTTCAGTGAGCTATACTTATGAATTCAAAAATGATTTTATATATCAATCTTTTAAAGATCAATGACTTAATAATGCATTAAAATTAAGCATTACTGTTAAATCAACATTATCTAAAGTCATATTTATATTTCAAAGTTGGTTGGGATGATTTTCAAAGCAAATCAGAGTGTTTTCTGATTTTTGTATCAGTCCCGAGCCGACTCGAGAGTTTCCGAGTCGACCCCTGAACTTTCTCGAGCCGACTCATGACTGCGCGAGCCGACTCGACTCAGACGGCAGAAAGACTCATTTTTGAGTGCCTCACGAGTCGACTCCCAGCTTTTGCGAGTCGACCCCTGAAAGTCACGAGTCGACTCCCAGACTTTCGCGAGTCGACTCCTGGAGACCCACTTTTGGTATGTTCTGGATTCGATTGCTCGAGCCGACTCGCACAGTACCCGAGCCGACTCCCCGAAATCTGGGCGGAAATTGTTTTAATGACACATCATCGCTAACGGATATATTTTTGAATAACGACTATTTTTCTTTTTTCTAACGGCTATATTGTTTCAGAATCTATAAATAGAGGAGCCATTCAACAAAGAAAAAGAGAGAAGATATATATTGAGAATCATTCAGTGAGAAATTCAAAAGAGGGAAAAACAGAGTGTTATTAGAAAAATCGTTTGATTTAAGAAGAAAGATTCAAAAGGAGTGAAATCCAAGAGTGAGATTCGTGCACTCCAGAGCTACATTCTACAAAAGATTCAAGAGGAGATCCCAAAGCCTTTAAGAGAAAATCAAAGATCTTCCACATTCAAAGAAAAGGGAGAAAAAGCTTCAACCCAACTCCAAAGCTCAAATCTGTGGAGAATCGGTGCTGAGGCCTGATTCAACATCAAGAGGAGTTGAAGGAAGGAATCCAAAGAAGCCAAGCCAGCTCACAAGCTCTAAATATTCAGGCTTTTCTAAACTCAATTTTTATTTTGAAATATCTGCTCAAAAAGGAGCTGCTTGTAATTAAACTCATTTTATTTGTTTGTATCTAGTTTAATCTAAGGGATTAAACTAGAGGAGGTTGTTAAACCTCGGTACAAGCTAGGTATAGCTTGTGTTTGGGTTTGGTGCCGGTGAGCCCGTGTAAAATCGGCTGGGTTCGTTGTGATCCCGAAAAAACAACAAGTTTGAGTTGTGAACTTGGAAAACAACTCGGCTGTAATCTAGAGATTATAGTGTGGACCCAAGTGAGTCTTGGGAGTGGACGTAGGTGTTGGTTGCACCGAACCACTATAAAAATATCTTGTGTTTGCCGTGCCTAATTGTCTCTTCTCTATCTCTCGTATACTTGTGTTGTGCTTTGCTTATTAGTTAATCCTTTCACTTGCACATCTCAAATTGCTTAAAAGTCTTAAATTTTTTAAGAACCCAATTCACCCCCCCCTCTTGGGTTGCCATCTGGGCCAACACGAACCACTGAAGCAAATATAAGTCAGCAACCTTTGACGCATCAAAAGTGGTTTTGCATGGCAAGAAACACGCCACCTTACTGAACCGATCCACAATCACCATAATCGAATCCAGTCCCCTTGCTGTCCGCGGCAATCCTACAACAAAGTCCATAGAAACATCTCGCCATGGTGCCTCTGGGATAGGTAAAGGCGTGTACATACCTTGGTTCGTGTCTGTCCCCTTCGACTCTTGACACAACCTGCACCTCTTCACAAAAGCCTTGACATCTCGGTCAAGACCAGGCCAATAAAACCGCTGCCGAATCAACCAGGCTGTTTTATCCCTTCCGAAGTGACCCTGGTTATGCAGTTCCTGGATGATCAACACACGAAGAGACGTATCAGGAACACATAAGCAGTTACCTCGAAACAAATATCCATCATGGAGAACGAAATCAGTTCGCTCCCCCGCCTCAATTTTGGCCAAAATCTCCTTGAAGTGCTCATCCACACGAATGTCCTCCCTTACACTCTCAAAGCCGAGAGTGTACACATGCATAGCGCCAATCAACAAGCTCCGCCTACTCAAAGCATCAGCCACTCTATTCAACGTACCAGACTTGTGCTTGATGCTGAAAGTGTATTCCTGCAAGGCACTCACCCACTTCGCATGCCTTGAACTCAGTTTATGCTGACCCTGTAAGAACTTCAGCGCCTGATGGTCTGAATACAGTACAAACTCCCGCTGAATCAAGTAGTGGCGCCAATGCTGCAAGGATCTCACAATGGCGTACAATTCCAGATCATAAACCGAATAAGCCAGTTTAGCTCCTCCCAGCTTCTCACTGAAGTATGCGACTGGTCTTCCTTCCTGGTTAAGCACTGCCCCAATTCCAGTCTTCGAAGCATCACAATCCACCTCAAAAACTCTATCAAAATCAGGAAGAACCAATAAAGGAGCTTCGGTCAATCTGACTTTCAGCCCATCAAATGCCTCCTGTGCGGCATCATTCCACCCGAATCTGGCTCCCTTCAACAATTCCGTTAAAGGTGCAGCCAGCTCACTATACCCCTTGACAAACCTGCGATAAAACCCTGCAAGACCCAAAAAGGATCTCAATTCTGTCAAGGTTGAAGGTACTGGCCATTCCACAATTGCATGCACCTTATTCCTATCTGGGAGAATCCCCTCTCCAGTCACAACGTACCCCAGAAAAATTAGTCTCCCAACCATCCAAATGCACTTCTCTGGGTTAGCAACTAACTGGTTCTCACGTAACACTGACAAAACCTGTGCCACATGGCCCACATGCTCTTCGGCTGTCCTGCTGTATATCAAAATATCATCAAAGTAGACAACCACAAATGAGCTAAGAAATGGACGTAAAACCTGGTTCATTACGCGCATGAACGTGCTCGGCGCGTTGGACAACCCGAATGGCATTACCAACCATTCATACAGCCCTTCCTTAGTCTTGAAGGCTGTCTTCCATTCGTCTCCAGGCTTCATCCTTATCTGATGGTACCCACTCTTCAAATCAATCTTCGTGAAGACCTTAGCACCACTCAACTGATCAAGCATGTCGTCCAACCTCGGTATCGGGAACCTGTACTTCACAGTAATTTTGTTAACCGCGCGGCTGTCGACACACATGCGCCACGTACCATCCTTCTTCGGTACCAAAAGGGCTGGCACCGCGCACGGGCTAATGCTCTCCCGTACGAACCCCTTGTCCAAAAGTTCTTGGACCTGCCTCCTCAATTCCTCATGCTGTTGCGGTGTCATCCGATAATGAGCCTTATT
>UESW01004794.1:516436-573799 GCA_900491605.1 Calamus simplicifolius | reverse complement strand
TATGGGGACCTGAGGTCGGTCACTAGGAAGTCGGTCTGTACAACGGTTACGAGGGGCCAGGTTCCTGCGCGGACCGTCAGGGTGACGATTCCTTCTGGGATGATGACGTCGCCGGTGAATCCCATCAGGGTGGAATCCACGGCTCGAAGGTTTTCCATGAGCAATTTCATCCTGGCAAACACACCGAGGTACAAAACGTTTACCGAGCTTCCACTATCGACCAGGATTCGGCTTACATCATAATTGTTCAAGTTAAGGGATACAACAAGTGCGTCATCATGGGGAAGCTGTATCCCAAGAAGATCATCATCAGAAAAGGAAAGTTCGCCTGTGCGTGCCTTCTTCGGCACCGGTGCATCACCGTCGCCCCTGGAGCTCGATCCGCCGGCCTCTTCAATCATGTTGATACGGCCAACCACGGGCGGATTTGGTGGAGGAGGGAGTTGTGGGAGCTCGGGCTGGCGATCACCTCCTTGTGGCGGCTCAGGTGCTCTTCTGAACTGGTCCAACCGTCCCCGCCGAATCAATCTCTCGATCTCATTCTTCAGCTGCCAGCATTCTTCAGTGTCATGACCATGCTCCCTATGGTAGCGGCAGTACTTGGCAGGATCTCTTCGGGTTGGGTTCCCTCGGAGAGGTACTGGTCGGGGAAGCTGGCGCTCTATCTCCATGAGGATCTGCGCCCGGGGCACAGTCAGCGGAGTGTAGCGATCGAATCGCCTGGGGGACTCCGGGAGCGATTCCTTGGCGGCAGCGGAGGGACTCTTTGGCGGCGAGGCGGACTGGCCGACGGGCAGGGCGGTGTCTGTCGGGAGCTTTGGGCTCTTGCTTCTTCCTTGCCTGCTCAGCGCGGGCCATTCTCCGCGACTCCTCGACCCGAGCGTATTTGTCCGCAAGGGCCATCATATCAGACAGACATGGGGGGTAGCTGACTTCCATTGCCAAATAGAAGTCGCTCTCCTTTGAAACTCCCCCCGCCAGGGCGGACATAGCCACCTCATGATTAAGGTGGTCCACCTCTAACATGGCCTTGTTGAAACGGCCAAGATAATTTCTCAAGGACTCCCCCTCTCTTTGCTTGACTTCGGAGAGGGAGTCGGATCTCCGTCGGTGGCGGCGGCTGCTGACGAACTGGCCAATAAAAAGGTGGCTCAGCTCGTCGAATGAATCAATAGAACCCGGTTTCAAGGCGTTGAACCAGGTTCGGGCGGATCCTCTGAGGGTGGATGGGAAGGCTCGCAGAGGATCGCATCAGATGCTCCGTGGAACATCATTATTGACCGGAAGCTGCTGAGATGGTCGTCGGATCAGTGGAGCCGTGATAGGGCTCGACGGTTGGCAGCTTGACGTGGGAGGGAATCACTTCCTCCATGATCCCTTAGAGAAAGGGATGCCCTGCTCTGCTTTGGGCTGAGGCAGATGGATCTGCTTGGCGGCGTCCAGCTCCTGACGCATTTCTTGGATCTGACGGCGGATCTCCTCCTCACCGGCTAGAGGAGGAGCTGGCGCGAGAACCGCAAGGACGGCGTCGAATCATGGTGAGACGTTGCCGGAGAGAGGGAGCGGGCTCGCCGAGATCTGGGAAGATCTCTATCGTAACCGGTTCGAGGGACCGGTTTGTCCCCCTGGGGCGATGTGGGGGATCCGCTGATTCATGCGGATCAGAGGAGGAGGTTGCCGGCGAAGAAGAAGTCGCCGTTTCTTTCTGGGGATGTGAAGCAGGAGGAGGCGCAAGACGCTCCTGGACCAGGTGGGTGAGAGCCTGGACTTGCTGGACCAGCGTAGCAAACTGGTCCTGGGTCACCGGAATGGCAGGCGGCGACGGAGTCTCGACAGGCGGGGGTTGTGGCGCTGTGGCGCCAGTCGGATCAGGCCTTTGGGAGGCGACCTGATCCTGAGCATCAGAGGTTGCTCCTCTCTTTTGGTTGGCCATCAGAGAGGTTCTTCTCCGGATTAAGATCCTTGTCTCCTTCTTTCAAGTTTTGATGGGACTTGAGGCCCTTCCTCTAGCGCCAATCTGTTGCCGCCGGGATCCGTCCTCCGACTCGGGCGCGGTCGATCCTCGGGAAGAGGGGGTGCGGCGGACCTGCAAACAGGAAGCCCACACGCGGAAGGACGCCGGGGGTGGTCCTGCGGAAGGCCCTCCGACGCTCAAGTCAGTGAGGAAGGAATCGGCGATCAACCAGACAACAGGGAGGTGGATCTCTCCGGGAGACCTCTCCGGGGGCGGCCAATCGGGAGCTCCAGGAGGAGCAGAGCACCGACGAGCTGCCGGAAGAGAGGAATGACTCCAGAGTTTTTGGGCGTCAAGAGTCGCGTACCTGAGGGAATCTGCCAATCTGACCTTTATAGACTGTCACCTGGGGACTTGAGCATCTTCTGGAAGGTACTGAGGTTGTTACGATACGGAGGTAGACAGAATCAGGCCGTTGTGGGGCCGTTAGAATCCACGCCTTGTCTGTTAAGGGATCGACGGCTGAGAGAGCTCCTTGATGTCTTGGGATCTGGGTGAGTAGACCTGAGGCGGTTACGATAGGTCTTAGGCCACGTCTTAACATGATTCCCTGCCTAAGGTGCTACTCGGATAAGCTTGAGCTCTCCCGCGTCAGGTTCCGCGGAGGTAGACGTCAGGACGTGGATCGCTAGGTAGTCGCGGACTACGGAAGCCCGGAAGAGGCCGAGCTACGGAGGCCCGAAAGGGGCCGAGCTAGGGAAGCCCGGAAGACCGAGCTAGGGAAGCCCAGAGGAGGCCGAGCTAGGGAAGCCCGGAGGAGGCCGAGCTAGGAAAGCCCGGAAGAGGCCGAGCTACGGAAGCCCGGAGGAGGCCGAGCTAGGGAAGCCCGGAGAAGGCCGAGCTAGGGAAGCCCGGAGGAGGCCGAGCTAGGAAGCCCAGAGGAGGCCGAGCTACGGAAGCTCAGAGGAGGCCAGCCTTAGCCGCCTCGCATGGATATCAATGCAATGACGATTTTACCCCCCAACAGACTGGTACGCGGCCCATCTCTTTCCTTCGCTGGGAAGCGATGAATGATTCACGAGAGCCTTAATAAAAGGCAAAGGAAAACACTTTGTACACTGTCTCCAGTGCAGCAAGATCTACGTGGGCTGCACCGCTCCTTTCTATTGATTCACATAGATCCCATGTGGCCTGATATGATGGGACAAAATAGCAGGAAGATAATGTTACTTTTTAATCGTACATCCATTAAAAGTCGTTCAGCCTTTCACCATTGGTGTGAAGACGAAAATGCCCTTTCCCTCCAGCCTACTTTAACCGCCATCTTATTTGGATTTTGCTGATAAAAAATTGTAAGGTTCTGGCCTGGAAGAAGAGTATCCGAAGGAGTGGCAAAGCTTGCCAGACGACATCCTTGCGCCATTCAAGAACAAGATTCCCATCGTCGCGGAGACTGGCTGAAGCGACGGAGGAGTTGTGAGTGTTGCTGCTCCAGACCTCAGCTCCCTTCGAAGAGTCAAAGAGAACGAGACCTCCGGCCTCATGAGTTGAAGAAACAAATTATATCCGACAAAAACATGAGCGTCGGCAACCCCTACAGGTGCCTGCTCGGAGGACGGGATCGATCTCGAGTTGAAGCGAATGCCGACTTCATACTGGTTAGGTTCGTCAAGGCGGCTAAGGAACTCCAATGCAAAGTTCCCATCGGTTCAAAACCTTAAGACAAAGCATCAGTTCAAATCCACGACACCCTAGTTGGAAACCCACGACACCCTAGTTCATAACCCACGACACTCTAGTTCAAAACCTTAAGACAAACATTAGTTTAAACCCACGACACCCTAGTTCATAACCCACGACACCCTAGTTCAAAACCTTAAGACAAAGCATCAGTTCAAACCCACGACACCCTAGTTGGAAACCCACGACACCCTAGTTCATAACCCACGACACCCTAGTTCAAAATCTTAAGACAAAGCATTAGTTTAAACCCACGACACCCTAGTTGGAAACCCACGACACCCTAGTTCATAACCCTGACACCCTAGTTCAAAACCTTAAGACAAGCATCAGTTCAAACCCACGACACCCTAGTTGGAAACCCACGACACCCTAGTTCATAACCCACGACACCTAGTTCAAAAACCTTAAGACAAAGCATCAGTTTAAACCCACGACACCCTAGTTGGAAACCCATGACACCCTAGTTCATAACCTTAAGACAAAGCATCAGTTCAAACCACGACACCCTAGTTGGAAACCCACGACACCCTAGTTCATAACCCACGACACCCTAGTTCAAAAACCTTAAGACAAAGCATCAGTTTAAACCCACGATACCCTAGTTGGAAACCCACGACACCCTAGTTCATAACCCACGACACCCTAGTTCAAAACCTTAAGACAAAGCATCAGTTCAAAACCCACGACACCCTAGTTCATAACCCATGACACCCTAGTTCAAACCTTAAGACAAAGCATCAGTTTAAACCCACGACATCCTAGTTGGAAACCCACGACACCCTAGTTCATAACCCACGACACCCTAGTTCAAAACCTTAAGACAAAGCATCAGTTCAAAACCCACGACACCCTAGTTCATAACCCACGACACCCTAGTTCAAAACCTTAAGACAAAGCATCAGTTTAAACCCACGACACCCTAGTTCATAACTCACAACACCCTAGTTCAAAACCTTAAGACAAAACATCAGTTCAAACCCACGACACCCTAGTTGGAAACCCACGACACCCTAGTTCATAATCTTAAGACAAAGCATCAGTTTAAACCCATGACACCCTAGTTGGAAACCCACGATACCCTAGTTCATAACCCACGACACCCTAGTTGGAAACCCACGATACCCTAGTTCATAACCCACGACACCCTAGTTCAAAACCTTTAGATTCTCCATGGAGTCAACGTCCTCTTTCTCCGAAGCTTTGCAGAATTGTTGAATATATTCTCGATGGCCATCTTCAGCTCCCACACGGCAGCCGTCCTAGCAATCTGGACATCTGCCGACGTCGCAACCCAAGAAATCACAACACGAGCAGCTCAACGCCGAATTCACCAGGAAAATAAAAGATTTAAAAAAAAGAAGGGATTTTTGTTTTGTTTCTTATACCGAAGGAGGTGGCGTCCAATTTGATGATAGTGAGCTTGATGAGCTGCTCGGGGAGGCGATGGTAGGAGAAGCTGCAGCGGCGGTGGGCGTGGGCGCCGATGCCGACGCCGGCAAACAGTGCCGGCTGCTGGAGTTCCTCCCACTCATAGATTCCCATCGCAGCGAAGTCGCCTCACCGTCTCTCTTCTTCTCTCCTCTCTCTGGGCCCTCGAGAGAACGGCTGGAAAGCCTTTTATGGCCCCTCTCGTGGGGGGGGAGGGGGTTGGCTTGGACGAAGAGCGCACGCGTGCTCCGCCCTTTCGCCTTTTTCTTTTCCCCACATGCTGAAGATGGCCATCGAGAATATATTCAACAATTCTGCAAAGGATGGAGCATGCAAAATTTCATAACCCACACGCTCATCTTATCCGAGCTTCTTCGACCGAAGCGCGCTCAGCTTCTTGCCGCCAATTATTCCACGACTGCGCGCTCTTCTTCTGCCGCCGCCGCCTCCTATGGGAAGGGCAGGAGGATTGAAAGCAAGTTTGTGATATCTTCGGAGAAAGAGGACGTCGACTCCATGGAGAATCTAAAGGTTTTGAACTAGGGTGTCGTGGGTTATGAACTAGGGGTGTCGTGGGTTTTCAACTAGGGTGTCGTGGGTTTAAACTGATGCTTTGTCTTAAGGTTTTGAACTAGGGTATCGTGGGTTATGAACTAGGGTGTCGTGGGTTTCCAACTAGGGTGTCGTGGGTTTGAACTGATGCTTTGTCTTAAGGTTTTGAACTAGGGTGTCGTGGGTTATGAATTAGGGTGTCGTGGGTTTAAACTGATGCTTTGTCTTAAGGTTTTGAACTAGGGTGTCGTGGGTTATGAACTAGGGTGTCATGGGTTTTGAACTGATGCTTTGTCTTAAGGTTTTGAACTAGGGTGTCGTGGGTTATGAACTAGGGTGTCGTGGGTTTTCAACTAGGGTATCGTGGGTTTAAACTGATGCTTTGTCTTAAGGTTTTGAACTAGGTGTCGTGGGTTATGAACTAGGGTGTCGTGGTTTTGAACTGATGCTTTGTCTTAAGGTTTTGAACTAGGGTGTTGTGGGTTATGAACTAGGGTGTCGTGGGTTTCCAACTAGGGTATCGTGGGTTTAAACTGATGCTTTGTCTTAAGGTTTTGAACTAGGGTGTCGTGGGTTATGAACTAGGGTGTCATGGGTTTCCAACTAGGGTGTCGTGGGTTTGAACTGATGCTTTGTCTTAAGGTTATGAACTAGGGTGTCATGGGTTTCCAACTAGGGTGTCGTGGATTTAAACTGATGCTTTGTCTTAAGGTTTTGAACTAGGGTGTCGTGGGTTATGAATTAGGGTGTCGTGGGTTTCCAACTAGGGTGTCATGGGTTTGAACTGATGCTTTGTCTTAAGGTTTTGAACTAGGGTGTCATGGGTTATGAACTAGGGTGTCGTGGGTTTCCAATTAGGGTGTCGTGGGTTTCAACTGATGCTTTGTCTTAAGGTTTTGAACTAGGGTATCGTGGGTTATGAACTAGGGTGTCGTGGGTTTCCAACTAGGGTGTCGTGGGTTTGAACTGATGCTTTGTCTTAAGGTTTTGAACTAGGGTGTCGTGGGTTATGAACTAGGGTGTCGTGGTTTAAACTAATGCTTTGTCTTAAGGTTTTGAACTAGGGTGGCGTGGGTTATGAACTATGGTGTCGTGGGTTTCCAACTAGGGTGTCGTGGATTTGAACTGATGCTTTGTCTTAAGGTTTTGAACCAATGGGAACTTTGCATTGGAGTTCCTTAGCCGCCCTGACGAACCTAACCAGTATGAAGTCGGCATTCGCTTCAACTCGAGATCGATCCCATCCTCCGAGCAGGCACCTGTATGGGATGCCGGCGCTCATGTTTTTGTCGGATATAATTCGTTTCTTCACCTCAATAAGGCCGGAGGTCTCGTTCTCTTCGACTCTTCGAAGGGAGCTGAGGTCTGGAGCAGCAACACTCACAACTCCTCCGTCGCTTCAGCCAGTCTCCGCGACGATGGGAATCTTGTTCTCTTGAATGGCGCAAGGATGTCGTCTGGCAGAGCTTTGCCACTCCTTCGGATACTCTTCTTCTAGGCCAGAACCTTATGATTTTTTATCAGCAAAATCCAAATAAGATGGCGGGTTGAAGTAGGCTAGAGGGGAAGGGCATTTTCGTCTTCACACCAATGGTGAAAGGCTGAACGACTTTTAATGGATATACGATTAAAAGTAATATTATCTCCCTGCTATTCTGTCCCATCATGTCAGGCCACATAGGAAGGAGCGATGCAGCTCACGTAGGCCTTGCTGCACCGGAGGCGGTGTACAAAGTGTTTTCCAAAGGCAAATCGATTGGATGTCCTCCCAAGACCCAAAAAAAAGGCTGGGCCATTTATTTTGACTACACCCACTTGAGCACAATGTACGCTAGGGAACAACTTTGTCATCATGTTCGATGCATAATATCAGTATATCAGATGCAGCCATTGGTTTTGTATTTATGTGAACGTATATGCCATGGCTCAATAAACCATAGCATATTTTGCATGTGCGCTCACATGAGTATATGACCAATTAGAAGCTTCGCTACCGCTTTATGCATCGAAGGCGATGGACAAAGACTTTTTCATGAACGCTATAGGTAGCTGCTTTGAAATCAAAATCAAATTTTATTAAAATTAAAATTAAATAGTTCATCCCTTCATCCATTTATAGAAATGGACATGAATCAAATTAGATTAGACTGTAATTTAAAATGATAACTCAAAACATCGAACAAGATGCAAATTTATTAGAGCCAAAATCCAACTCGAATTATAAACTTGTATGTTATTTGTACTTTATTTATTAAAAAATTTGTTGGTGCAGTCGTTGTGCTGTCTATAATTTTATTTCAAGGTTTTGTGTTTGGTTTCTTGCTTAAATATTTTTAAATTTATTTAAATAATATATAGGAAAAGTCTTTGTACATCACTCCCGGTACAGCAAAGCCTACGTGGACTACACCGCCTCTTCTGATTGATCTACGTGGATCCTACATGGATGACATGCCGGGTAGTATGGCTCTGCTACAATGTTACGTTCTAAACGTGATGGCCATTTAAAGTGCTTCGCTTTTTTTTAAAATTAGCGTGCAGACAAAAATGCCATTTCCCTCCATTCTATCGCCATTTTACGTTGGATTTCATCTATGCAAGAAAAACTCTTTCTTTCCCCTCGCTCTGGCTTTCGGATGCTAAGGAATCAGTCCAAGGCTTGAGCACGATCCTACGCCCTCGCTCTGAGAGTCCGGTCGAAAGAAAATATTTCAGCTTCGAGGCTGAAATACCTGGCTACTGGAGTCTTTGTACAAAAACTTCTGGAGGAAATGTCGTTCGCAGCACAAAGTAAAAAGTCCTTCTTCCCACTTCTTTGTAAAGCTCCTTTATTACACCAACTGTTTTTTCTCGTTAGAGGTAGTTAATGCGTGACCAAACCGTTTAATGTGCGGGTAACTTCCTTAGAACAAAACAGTTATGACATTCTGGCAGTCATAACTGTTAGAGTTTACTGTTTTGTAAGAATGAATGTCGTACTCTTTTAACTAGGATATTATACCTCATGAACTAGGGTGTCGTCAGAGTGTTTCGGCCTATATTCCCCGTTATTTCCTGTCCATATAGCTCTAGTGTCATCATGCTCGGCCGAAAATCCTTCGCGACACCGCAGTTCAAACATCATGACACCCTAGCGACAACATTACGACACCCATGCTTATAACCTTACGACACCCAAGGAGGAATTCAGCTAAAAATCATTCATGACACCGCAGTTGAAACGTTATGACACCCTAGCGGCAATGCTACGACACCCATGTTTATAACCATCGTGATCTTCGTATGTTACTTTCTGGGGTGTCGTAGCTTGTTCTATGGGGTGTCTTTAAATGCTGAAGGGTGTGTCGTGCTTATAACTAACGCTGGAGAGCAGGCCCGCGACACACAAGTTATGTTCACCCAAAAAAAGATCTACGACGCCGTAGTTGAAACATTAAGACACCCAAGCATCAACGCTACGACACCCCGTATGGAGAACAATCCCCGCGATACCTCACTTTAACAGTCACGTCATCGATGTCATCGCCTTAAAGCTAGGGTGTCGTCAGATGCATGCTGGGGTGTCGTTAACAGCCTGAGTCGGCGATGTCGTCGGTCCCCCCTAATAGTCCCCGCATTGGAGCTGTCGCCTTAAAGCTAGGGTGTCGTCAGATGAGAACTGGGGTGTCGTTAACAGCCTGAGTCGGTGATGTCATCGTTCGCGACACCCCAGTTGAAACCTTACGACACCCTAGCACCAATTCTACGATACCCATGCTTATAACTGACCACGGAGAGAAGGCCCGCGACACCCAAGTTACAAACCTAAGACACTCATTCACGCTTAGGAGAAACTTTAGCACATCCCAGGATGAAATTGGTCAGAAAATAGTTACGACATCCAAGCTCCCTTATCCTTCGGTCTGGCAACAAACACAAAAGTTACTAAAATTTCTTTTTATTCATCACACAAATAAAAACAAGAAGAAAAGAAAAGAAAAAAATATAGGAGCCCTCACTGGGGCTTGTCATTTTCTCCGGGCGCTGCCGAGCTCCCCCCACGCTGCGGGGCTAACTTGGCGATCTGGCGCTGGAGGGACGCTACTTGCCCCTCCAGCTGGCTGTTGGCCCGACGTAGGACCTCAATCTCTCTCGTTGAAACGGCCAGGTATTGCTCGGCCACCCTGTGGAGTCGCTCACTGTTTGCGAGCGACGACACAAAGACCTCCGCATCGATGGTTATCGTTGTGCGGTGGCTCCCATGGGGGCCAGTCGATCGCCCCTCGCCTCTAGAAGCCATCTCAGTATCCAAAAATTTTGAAAGATCAGCTGAAAAGGTGATTAACGATGGCATTCCTCCATCCATATTTAAGGTACTCCTGGCAGGTGTTTCGATTGCCTGAGCTATCAGGTCCGGCGCCCCTATCGTGGAAACTCGCCACGTGCCACCATCTCAGTGGGCGGTCAAAGGAAACGAAGGGCATCGGGAAGCCAAATACTCGGTTACCGTAGTAAGCTTGACGACGTCCCAAGAGGAAACCTCATGACACCCCAGGAGGAATTCAGCCGAAAATCCTTCGCGACACCCCAGTTGAAACCTAACGACACCCTAGCACCAATGCTACGATACCCGTGCTTACAACTGGCCACGGAGAGAATCCCCATGACATCCCAGGAGGATTGGATTTTGGCCAAAAATCCTTCGCGACACCCCAGTTGAAACCTCACGGCACCGTAGCACCAATGCTACAACACCCGTGCTTATAACTGACCACGGAGAATCCCCACGACACCCATGGTGGAATTCGGCCGAAAATCCTTCGTGACACCCCAGTTGAAATCTCATGACACCCTAGCTTTAAGGCGACGATACCCATGCTTAAAAACTGACCACGGAGAGAATCCCCGCAACAACCCTGGTGGAATTCGGTCGAAATCCTTCGCGACACCCCAGTTGAAATCTCACGACACCATAGCTTTAAGGCGACGACACCGTGCTTAAAATTGACCATGGAGAGAATCCCCGAGACACCCTAGTTCAAATTTGGCCGAAAATCCTTTGCGACAACCCAGTTGAAACCTCACGATACCGTAGCACCAATGCTACGACACCCGTGCTTATAACTGACCACGGAGAGAATCCCCGCAATAACCCTGGTGGAATTTGGCCGAAAATCCTTCGCAATACCCCAGTTGAAATCTCACGACACCCTAGCTTTAAGGCGACGACACCCATGCTTAAAACTGACCACGGAGAGAATCCCCGCAACACCCTAGTTCGAATTCGGCCGAAAATCTTTCGCGACACCCCAGTTGAAACCTAACGACACCGTAGCACCAATGCTACGACACCCGTGCTTATAACTGACCACGGAGAGAATCCCCGCGACACCCTAGTTCGAATTCAGCCAAAAATCCTTCGCAACACCCCAGTTGAAACCTCACGACACCGTAGCACCAATGCTACGACACCCGTGCTTATAACTGACCACGGAGAGAATCCCCGCGACACCCCAGGAGGATTGGATTTCGGCCGAAAATCCTTCGCGACACCCAAGTTGAAACCTCACGACACCCTAGCACCAATGCTACGACACCCGTGCTTATAGCTTTAAGGTGACGACCAACCCGCCTTAACCGTCAATGCACGGAGTCGTTGCCTTAAAGCTAGGGTGTCATCAGATGAGAACTAGGGTGTCGGTAACAGCATGAGTCGGGGATGGTGTGTTAGGCCCTTTGTCAATGTGTTATGAATTGGTGTTGTAATTTTACAGCTTCGGTGTCATTTTTTGTAAACTAGGGTATCGTGACTTTTGAATTCAGATCATAGGTGTCGTATTATTTTAACCTTCATGTCCTAATCCTTTGTCATGATATATTGACAGCTAAATCTATGGATATCATTGTTCATGACTGTGTGCCTATATTTCCACAAATAATGCTGAAATTAAAGATCAGAAAGAAATCGATAACACTCCCGGCCGTGCACCTTCACCCGTTGCTCCAAATGCAGTGGATGATACTATAGTTCCTCAAACTGGAATGGAATTCAATTCAGCAGATAATGTATATACGTTCTACAATGGATACGCGAAACAAGTTGGTTTTGTAATCACAACAGTGTGTAGCAGGGCCAACAACAAAAAATAACTTTGCTTCAAGCACTTGGCGTGTTGGAGGCAAGGAAAATCTAGAAAACAGAGAAGAGTATGAATCATAGGGATACTGGGAAAGTTGATTGTATGGCATCCATAAAAGCAAGACTGAATGCTACAAGTGGTAAGTGGATATTGGATGAGATTTCTCTAGAACATAACCATGGGATGTCCATAACATCAACTGGTTATCTACGGTCGCATAGGAGGATCAGCACACCAGAGAAGGCAGAGATCAGTAATTTACATACCATGAATATTTCAACAACTCAGATATACTCTACCATAGCAAGGAGAAAAGGGGGCAGAAGACAATTGGATTTCACCGAGAAGGATGCTCGTAACTTCATTTGTCGCGAACGTCAGTCTAAGCTGAAAGAAGGAGATGCTCAGTCGATGGTAATTCATTTCACCGAAATGCAACTCAGAAATCCCAATTTCTTCTATACCTTAGACCTCAATGGTAATGGTCATCTGAGGTCTGTCTTCTGGATTCATCCAAGGTCAAGATTGGCATGCACATACTTCGGTGATGTTCTAAGCTTTGACTCAACCTACTTGACAAACAGATATCAAATGCCTTTTTATCCATTCGTCGGGGTCAACCATCATGGACAGTCCACCTTGTCTGGTTGCGCATTGTTGTCTGATGAGAGTACTGAGACATATAAATGAGTTTTTCAGGCATGGCTGGATGCAAATGGTGGTCAAGCACCTATTGCCATAATAACTGACCAAGATAAGGCAATCGAGGCTGCTGTCAAAGAAGTTTTTCCTAACACACGACATCGATTTTGTCTTTGGCATATATTGAAGAAGATACCTGAAAAGATTGGCCACATTTGCATGGCAAATCCCAAGTTATGGTTGATTTCGATGAGGCGATATATGATTCATTGACCATACAGTCATTCGAGGAAAGGTGGGCACATGTTATGGAGAAATATAAAGAATGCAAGTCTATAGATTGGTTCAATGTCCTTTACGAATGTCGGGATAAATGGGTCCAGTTTACCTAAAGGATACATTCTTCGCAGGTTTGTATGTCATTGTCTTTGGTTCATGTTCGCGTTCAACGATTTTTTTTTGTTGACAAAATTATGAACAGGGATGTCATCTTCACAAAGGAG
Source organism: Calamus simplicifolius (assembly GCA_900491605.1). Taxonomy (NCBI): domain Eukaryota; kingdom Viridiplantae; phylum Streptophyta; class Magnoliopsida; order Arecales; family Arecaceae; genus Calamus; species Calamus simplicifolius. The sequence goes on along the minus strand of UESW01004794.1, from coordinate 560,858 downwards.
CAGGGCATAAATCACTTCTTCGATGGGTTTATAAATTCGAAGACTACACTAACGGAGTTCATAGGTAAGTACGAAGATGCCTTGGAAAAAAGATACGAGGCCGAAAATGAGGAAGATAATAGGACGTTGCAAACGATTGCTTTCCTAAAGACATCATCACCTTTTGAGAGACAAGCTGCAGAAGGTATACAAGGCTTATTTTCAAAAAATTTCAGAATGAGATCCTTGAAATGGCTGCATCAAATACTAAATTGATCAAGGAAGCTGGCAACTGTTGTGTATATTCTGTAAAGTCGTATGAAAGGATTGAAGTCGATGGAATCGGCAAGGAGATGATCAAAGATTATATCGTGTCATACGATAGAAATATTGAGGATGTCCAATGCCAGTGCCGATCCTTTCAGTTCAAGGGGTACCTGTGTAGGCATGCCTTGTTGGTTCTTCATCAAAGTGACGTATTTCGTTTACCAGATAAATACTTCTTGAAGAGATGGTGCAAGGACATGAAATACCAATTCGACGAATTCGACTGCAATACTGAAGGTTATGATAAAAGCACACGAAAATCACGGTACGCAGTGATAATTTTTTAATTGAAATGTCTTAATATATGTTTTCGTTAATATTATGTTAATGATTGTAGATATAGTTTGCTGAGTCATCGGATGATGAAGCTCGCAGAGATAGCCTCCATGTCTGAAGATGCATTTAATGTAGTGATGGATGGTCTAACACCTATATTCAAAATTGTCGTGGATGCCAACTGCGCAGCTAAGCCAGGTACAGAGCTTGTAATTCAAGATCCTGAACAAATTAGGACGAAAGGTCGCCCAAGAGAGAACAGATTAAAGAGTGGAGTCGAGAAGAAGTCAAAAAGATCAAGGAAAAAATCTGGTCAAGGAAAGAGCTGCTTCAAGCACAGGCAGACTTGTATGCAGTCAATTAATACTGGAGAGGACAAGGAAAGAATTGTACCGCCTTCCGAAACTTTGATGGATGAATTTGATGCTTATGTATTGAGTCAACTTACACAGGAGCATATATAAAACATGGGTGTCGTAACTTTCTAACTAGGGTGTCTTGGTCGCAAATGAAGTGCTTTCTAACTAGAGTATATTTTTCAGTTAAATGAAGTGCTTTTAGCGCGACGACCCCAGCTCTGGCTAACGACTCCCTAGCTCTAGCGCGGCGACACCCGAAAGGCGAAATCCTACGACATCCCAGTACTCACGAAAGGACACCGAAGCTTTTAGCGTGACGATACCCCAGCCTGGGCTAACGACTCCCTAGCTCTAGCGCGGTGACACCCGAAAGGCGAAATCCTACGACATCCCAGTAGTAACGAAAAGACACGAAGCTTTTAGCGCGATGACACCCCAGCTCTGGGCTAACGATTCCCTAGCTCTAGCGACACCCGAAAGGCGAAATCCAACGACATCCCAGTAGTAACGAAAGACGAAGCTTTTAGCGCGACGACACCCCAGCTTTGGGCTAACGACTCCTAGCTCTAGCACGGCGACCCGAAAGGCAAAATCCTACGACATCCCAGTGCTCACGAAAGGACACCGAAGCTTTTAGCACGATGACACCCCAGCTCTGGGCTAACGACTCCCTAGCTCTAGCGCGGCGACACCCGAAAGGCGAAATCCTACGACATCCCAGTACTCATGAAGGAGACCGAAGCTTTTAGCGCGATGACACCCCTAGCTCTGGGCTAACGACTCCCTAGCTTTAGCGCGACACCCGAAAGGGAAATCCTACGACATCCCAGTACTCACGAAAGGACACGAAGCTTTTAGCGCGATGACACCCCAGCCTGGCTAACGACTCCCTAGCTCTAGCGCGGCGACACCCGAAAGGAAAAATCCTATGACATCCCAGTACTCACGAAAGGACACCGAAGCTTTTAGCGCGACGACACCCAGCCTGGGCTAACGACTCCCTAGCTCTAGCACGGCGATACCCGAAAGCGAAATCCTAGACATTCCAGTAGTAACAAAAAGACACGGAAGCTTTTAGCACGACGACACCCAGCTCTGGCTAACGACTCCCTAGCTCTAGCGCGGCGACACCCGAAAGGCAAAATCCAACGACATCCCAGTAGTAACGAAAAGACACGAAAGCTTTTAGCGCGACGACACCCTAGCTTTGGGCTAACGACTCCCTAGCTCTAGCCGGCGACACCGAAAGGTGAAATCCTACGACATCCCAGTGCTCACGAAAGGACACCGAAGCTTTTAGCGCGACGACACCCCAGCTCTGGCTAACGACTCCCTAGCTCTGGCGACACCCGAAAGGCAAATCCTACGATATCCCAGTGCTCACGAAAGGACACCGAAGCTTTTAGCGTGATGACACCCCAGCTCTGGGCTAACGACTCCCTAGCTCTAGCGCGGCGATACCGAAAGGCGAAATCCTACGGCATCCAGTGCTCAATTTACGACACTCTAGTGTTCAATTTACGACATCATATATGAAAACTTAAGAAATTGTGAAGTAGAAAAGGCAAAATATGAATAAATCGAGGACACCCCTGTTCTCAATATAAAATTTTGCATTTGCATTAAATCTGAATCAGTGTTAATATGAATAAATTACATTCAATTTTCATTCAAAGAAGAATTAAAAAATTAAGAACATTTTTGACAATGTCGCTGATCTTTTTGTTCAGGCCCTCTCTCAATATCGTCGCAGCTAAGTGTCGCCGGTAATCTCTGACTTCCTCATCCGTGAAATCCATCTTCATATCAGGATTGTCCCGTCGAGCAAGACATTCCATGTATCTCAGACAGTATAGGCCGCAATCCAGCGATCCGGTCGGTTGGCTTGGGCAATCCGAAATCTCTTCCATCGGCCAAGTCATCGCTTCCTCTTATCGCAGTAGATATGGAATATGTGGCCAAGAATTGTATGCCATTTCTTTGCATTGGCCTTGTACTTGGGGTTGCGTTTCATTGAATTCAGGTGCATGAACACCTTTCTTTCCATGTCGACAGCAACCAAATGCCAGTGCGAGTTATCAGAGTTTATTATGGTGAAAAGAAACTGGAATTGGGCCTTATCTTCATGGATACATTGTCAAATATTGAGGCCCCTGATGTTCCAGCGAGTTCATGAGCAGGTGATGAGAAGTCAGACACAGAGCGGATACAAAAACTGATGCAAATATGCACTTATGGTATCGGTCCGGATGCTCTGTCCAGTTGCGCATCAGAAACTCCTGGCCGGCATCAATTATCTGCCAATGCAATGTAAACCGATTAATATAATTCTAAAATCAACAACTAGAACAGGTTTCTTGATATACTTACATCATCTATTATCATTTCATTGTTAATGAGATCTTGAAGATTTTTCCTTGTTACAACGCCAGAAAACATATTGGTGTAGACGATCTCGTCGGTTAGTCGTTCGCTCAAAAAATTTTGAATAATAATTTGGTCATCTTCGACCGTTGTGTTGGGCTTTGACGTGCCCACTGTCTTCGCCGACTTTTTAGGACGGGTTGTCTCATAACAATCTCCGACGACCTTGGATGCCTTACGCTTCCTCGGCTCTTTTTTAACCCTCCTAACAAGCGAAGGCACTCCAACGATTTCTATGTCCATATCATCACCCTTTGGCGCAGGGGTGCCAAGTTTATTATCGGATTTGGACTCCTCTTTATTTTATTCCCATGCTCTGTTTTATCATCCAATGAATCCCCCTCCAATCTCTTCTCCTCTGCTTTTGCATTCCCCGTCTCAGTTGGAACTCGGATGAATGGTCCTCCTCCATCTTCTTCTCCTCACTATTTTTATTACCAGGCTCGCGGAGGACCAACTCCAGGGAATGCACCTTCTCTGTTTTCCCATCTCCCTTGTCCTCCTCATTTCTTGCATTACTTTCCTTTCTGAGCAGTGAACTGAGGAGGCTCTCAGCAATGGACAGCCTGTGCCTGACATCGTCGAGTTGATCCTTAACGCACTCCAATTCAGTCCTCAACTCGGCACATCCTGCGCAGCTATCCGTTGGTTGAGGGGCGCAGTATCTGTTGGTTGAGGGGATGCTACTTTCTGCTGAGTGAGAAGCCAGCGCTCTTCTGACAGTGGTACAGTAGCTCCCTCCATCTGCAACGCAAGATGATAACAAATTAATATTAAGTGAAAATATTGACACATTAAGTTGAAAAATATGGTCAGAGCAATGGAGCAATGTACTAGCTTACCAAGTCGTGAGGCTGCAAGTCGGCAACCCGAACTGGATCTTCATTTGGTGGTCATACCACTTCAACAGCCGGGGCAGTTTATCAGGATATGCTGGTGCTCGCATTGATGTATGCTCGAGGAACCACGCCTGAACATGATATTTTTTGGATATTAAATAATGTAATATTAACAAAGAAATTATACTAAGAACACTATTTTGCATCTCAATAATCCTTACCACCAGTGCTGCCGAGCATCCGAACAGGGTAGGCTGCCTCCTAACTTTTTTTGCATTCTTTGAGTGGACCGGCTCCTCGGAACGCAAGCAAGCAGCTATTTCTGGGAGAGCCAGAACAATCAACTCCTTCAATGCCGAAGCCCAGTCGATGCTATCCAGTTGACTTAAGTCATCCAAGTGCTGGATGAGATACCGTGGACATCTCTGATTAGACTTTGGAGCCAAAAACATGGCCAACATGTATGCGATCCAAAGTCGGACGGTGTCCTCGACATCCTCCTGTACCTTAGATGATCGGAGTTGAAATATTAACTTCTCCAAACCTTCTTTGAAGATCTAAACCCTGGCCAAAACGTCTGAACAACCTTCCGTTGAACAATTGGCTGGACGTGTCGATCTTCTTCCCATGAGCTGGAAGACCCAGAATGAGTGCGACTTCGTCGGCACTGAATAGAACTGGCTTTCCGCAGAAAATGAACTCGTCGCCTCCATTGTGACATCTTATGATGTCTGCTAGCAGTCGCCCGTCGACTGTGAACGTCTGCATGTCGACGAAGGCACCAAATGGGGTCCTTCGAATAAGTTTTGTATGCCGTCTAGTGAACCCCATCCTCCAAACCTTCTGAACGTATACGGCCGGCCTGCAACTATTCTTAAACAGCTGGGAAGCCTTCACTGGGGGGACTGGAACAATTTTCATCAACTGAAACAGGGGGTAAGACATAAGACATACTTGTCATGAAATTTTAAGAGAGGATGTCATAATATTTTAACATAGTGATAAACATACCTGAAGGAGCCGCATCCTCATTCGAACGAAGAACCATGTCCTTGCATTGTTCCGCCATTTTCTCCGTCTGCTTCTTCTTTGTTCGCGGTCTTCGTCCACAAACGAAAGCACTCATCTCCATGAATGAAGTATATGGAAGAAAGAACTATGGAAGAATTTAGGAGACCAGTGGCTTCTCGAGCAAGAAACGAAGGATGGCTTCTCGAGCAAAAGGATGGCTTCTCGAGCAACATACGAAGGACCTCTAGGGTTTATGCCGACCTCAGAGAAATACGAAAGGACACCAGGATCGCCACGATCACATCACACTGACACGCAAACCCATAGGAACTGGCCACGTTTTGCAACTTTTCTCGAAAAGATGGCATAGCTGAGTTACTAGGGTGTCATCGAATTAGTACTAGGGTGACGTCAAAATTCCGCCTTGTTCAAATATATCGTAGTGGTGTCATAAGTTAATAACAAGGGTGTCGTAAAGTTTTAACTGGGTGTCGTAAAGTTTTAACTGGGGTGTCGTATCATTGGTGCTAGGTGTCGTGAGGTTTCAACTGGGGTGTCGCGAAGGATTTTCGGCCGAATTCGACCAGGGTGTCGCAGGGATTCTCTCCGTGGTCAGTTTTAAGCACGGGTGTTGTCGCCTTAAAGCTAGGTGTGAGATTTCAACTGGGGTGTCGCAAAGGATTTTCGGCCGAATTTGAACTAGGGTGTCGCGGGGATTCTCTCCGTAGTCAGTTTTAAGCACGAGTGTCATCGCCTTAAAGCTAGGGTGTCGTGAGATTTCAACTAGGGTGTCGCAAAGGATTTTTGGCCGAATTCCACCAGGGTTGTCGCGGGGATTCTCTCCGTGGTCAGTTTTAAGCACGGGTGTCGTCGCTTAAAGCTAGGGTGTCGTGAGATTTTAACTGGGGTGTCGCGAAGGATTTTCGGCCGAATTCCACCAGAGGTGTGCGGGGATTCTCTCCGTGGTCAGTTTAAGCATGGGTATCGTAGCATGGTACTAGGGTGTCACAGTATTTGGCTTTCCCACACTCTCTTCAGTAATGGTTTCTGTTCACGAGGGGGGCGAATTCCTCCTGGGGTGTTTGCTGTCATTCGTTCTTATCATGTTGAAACCCATGACACCCTAGTTCAAAACCTCAACACCCTAGTTCAAAACGTTAAGACAAAGCATTAGTGAAAACCCACGACACCCTAGTTCAAAACCCACGACACCCTAGTTCAAAACGTTAAGACAAAGCAGCATTAGTTCAAAACCCATGACACCCTTGCAGAAAAACCCACGACACCTTAGTTCAAAACCCACGACACCATAGTTCAAACGTTAAGATAAAGCATTAGTTCAAAACCCACGATACCCTAGTTGAAAACCCACGACACCCCAGTTGAAAACCCATGACACCCTATTCAAAACCCATGACACCCTAGTTCAAAACCCACGACACCCTAGTTTTTTATCATCAAGCTCATAAACCACAACAAATTCATAACGAAAGAATGTTTCGTGCTATGGACGACATTTCTTCCCATAAGTTTTTGTACAAAGACTCCAGTAGCCAGGTATTCCAGCCTCGAAGCTGAAATATTTTCTTTCGACCGGACTCTCAGAGCGAGGGCGTAGGATTGTGCTCAAGCCTTGGACTGATTCCTTAGCATCCGAAAGCCAGAGCGAGGGGGAAGAAAGAGTTTTTATTGCACAGATGAAATCCAACGTAAAATGGCGATAGAATGGAGGGAAAGGGCATTTTCGTCTGCACGTTAATTTTAAAAAAAAGCGAAGCGCTTTAAATGGCCATCACATTCAGAACGTAATATCGTAGCAGAGCCATACCGCCCGGCATGTCATCTATGTAGGATCCACGTGGACCAATCAGAAGAGGCGGTGCAGCCCACGTAGGCCTTGCTGTACCGGGGGCGATGTTCAAAGACTTTTCCATAATATATATGGTAAAATTTGGACTTAGATTGGGTTGGATCAAGCCTAATTTTAAGTCTAAGTTTAGTCAAAAAATTTAATGGGCTTAAAATATAGGTCCGATCCGACCTTATAGGATAAAAAAATAGGATTTAATTCTTAAATTTTTGTTGCTGGGCTAGGTCGGCTCATACTCATCCCTGTTTGTTTAGTTCACTCAAAATTGAAATCGGAATCGAAATCAAAATACTTATTTCCTCCACCTATTTTGATTCATATATATGAGAATTAAAGAGAATATTCCTTTCTTTTTTTTATTGACATAAAAATTGAAATCGAAATTGGATTAATTAAATGGTTCATATAGATATCAGAATTGGAATCAACTCGAGTTTTTAATTTTCATTTCAAGCCAAAAATTTTAAATTTTAATTATTTTAATATTTTTATTATATATATTAATTTAATTTTTGTTTTATAAATAAATAAATTAGTAAATAAATTAAAAAATAAATAAACAAATAAAAACCTTGGTAATCATAATCTTTGTGATCTAAAGAGCCAAATGTCGAAGAAAAAATATACCCTTGGTATAGAAGGGGAAGAGCTCTTAAAAATGGTGCTGTAATAAAAGGAAGAAAAAGGCTTTGTGTATTAGTCTTTGATGCATAAAATATGCATTAATTATACAAATTAATCATTTATGCATGATAATATACATGTAAAAATTTATTATTATTATTATTTTTTTTTTGTTTTGGTACCGCATGTATGTCAACGTGCAGTTGACCAATTTGAGCGGTCAATGCACACTTTGTCCATTAGCATTAGGGGTGCAACTTGGGCCAATGAAATTCAAGTTTTTTTCAACCCTAAATCTAACCATATTTGTAAAACCTCAATTCTAACCCTAATCCTAACCCTAACTCTAATCCGATTTGTAAAACTTCAACCCTAATCCTATTTTTAAAAATCAGATTCGAGTGAGTTTTGGGTTGAAATTCGGGTTGATGAAAAAAAAAAATATAACAATATGAAACAAACAAGCTTAAATTTACACAAGGCTTAAAAATAATAAATAATGAAAAAAAATAAATATAACAATATAAAACAAACAAGCTTAGATTTACACAAGGCTTAAAAATAACAAATAATGACGCATACCATCAATTCATTTTTCCAATTCAGGTTCAAATGCAAGACTTTGAAAGCAAAGAAAGGAGAAAATAATATAGCAACTACAAAACAATTAACAATAGGCCCAACTTACAATGCAAGACCTGATACGTTTCTTTTCTTGGAGCTTCCTAATGACAACAAGAGCAAGTTGGATGTTGGCATCAATGAACTCATCCGGAGATTCCTTCATAATGCAAGTGGTTAAGAGTATCAATTATTGCAAGACATTATGAACTCATCCAAAGAAACATTGCTTGGCACGGGCCTGCTCATATATTTTCTACCAAAGTACAATACTTTAAAGAACAGAAACAGGTATTAGAAAAGAATACAACAGGATTGCCCAGAAAATATCAAAAATAATCATTGTAAACAGAATAGATATCCAAAAATTAACAAGGCAATGTTGGGTAATGGGTCAAAATAGGCCTTGAATACCCTAATGGGCCTTGAAAGCCCATTACCGTCTTATGTGTGTGAATGAGAAATTGCGGGGGCATTTAGTTCCACATTGAAAAAATCAAGAAAGGAAGGTTCACTTATATGGAAACCATTTTCTTGAAGCTTAAGTTCCTTAGGTTCACCACAAGTGGAGAGCTTGAGGGTGATGCTACGCATCACCCTCGCCACGCGCGTGTGCGAAGGACGTAATGGGTGCTTTGTAGGCGCACATGCGTATCATCGCGAGGAGCTTGAGGGGCTTTAAATTTTTTCTAGATCAAGAAGATTCGACGGTGGAGACTGATCGGATCAAGATAAGGGGCTGAGATCAATTGACCATTAATCATCGGATTAGGATCGAAGCTGATCATTAATCGATCGGATGAAGGGTCGAGATGCGGTGATCAAATCACAATCGCGATCGCGATCCTACGGCTGACACCTATCGGTTGGCCAGTCAACAGGACGATTGGTTGGCCAGTCAATAGGATGGTTGGTGATAAGGCAATCGTCCGATCGTCGGTTGGTGATAAGGCATCCGTCCAATCGTACGGTTGGTGATAAGGCGTCGCTCCGATCAAGGCGTTATGATAAGTGATCTTGAAACGGTGTATCAAAGATGTACAACCACCTATCTGATAACGTGATCATTAGATCATGATGATGAAAAGGCATATCAGGATGAGGATAGGCTTATCTGATCGGCTGATCTTCAGATCACAGCCATGAATCGGCTTATCAAAGGCTTATTGATCTGACCGTTGATCGAATCCGATCAGATCTAACCGTACAGATCAATATCGAAGGGTTGCTTCCAAGGGGCACCTAAAACCTATAAATAGGATCCTAAACCAAGCATTTTCATGCATTCAAAACCATTCCGAATTGAGTTCAATCCGAATCAATTCTAGCCTTCTCCTCTCTTAGGCATTTGCATACTTTTCTAAGGGTAGTATAGTAATAGTGCATTAAAAAGAGAGTAGCATTCTTGGTTCGAATTTTTGGTGAATTGTAGTGCTGCTTTCATCAAAAGGAGACTGCTGTATCCTGGGAGACAATCGTCATACTGACCATGAGCACCATTACGGGACGAAATTGTCTTAAGGACATAGAGTGTAACTCTAGCCTCAGTCTGATAGATTAGGTAGCCACCATCTGCCACACCTAACAACAGGCAAAGCTGGAAGATAGAATTTTTCTTTTTTCTTTGGGAGGGTTATATCAGGTAGAATTATTCTTCAAAATAGAGAACATTCCCACATTACCATTATAACCAAATGGGCATTCAAAGGAAGCATAACTATGAACAATTGCTTCAAAAAAAAAAAATGAAGCTACACTAAAGTTTGCGGAAAGTTAAGAAACAGAAAACCCTTAAGATATCCTCCTGAATTTTCAACGAAAATAGGATCTTTGCAACAAAAAAAAAAAAGAAAAAGAAATATTAAACCTTAAAAAGAGGCGAAAACAAAAACACGAAGAAATAAATAAAATAAATGAACAGAACATAGGTTTGACAGGAAAGATCCATCACAACAACAAAGAAAAGGAAAAATAAGGACCATCATTTGAAGTAAATCAGGGGAAAGAAGAACTCATGGGAAATCAATTTCGAGACGAGTCTTTCCATCCTCAAGAGCGGAAACAAGGGACCTGACCGCATCCGATACGAGAACTTCATAGGATTTGGGCTTGTAGATGGCCACCCTAGCCTTAGGATAGGGTGAAAAGGAGCCTTCTCCTAGGTCGGCTGTAATACTCGGTTCGTGTGAACCAGGTCATGGTAGTGAAAATTTGCTTGCAGACGCTTACGCTCTCGGCGTAGCGTTTGGGTCCCCAATTTCCCTTGATATGAGGCATCGCGTGAGAGATTAAAAGGAGATGGAGGGTGACTCTCTCCTTCATCCTGGCGCACGCCTTCTCCAGGTAATCCAAGCTTCATCTCAGAGAGGGGGGAGAAATTGTGCGAGAGCGTGACAGGGAGCCGTGTGCATGGTCTCCCTATGCTGATCTTGGTTCAAGCCCGGCGGCATGCCCATAGCCTCGCCGGGCCTGAGCCTTGACCGGCGGCCCCACCGGCACCGAAGACGGTGTCCGATGGGGTACCAAAGGTGAGAGTGAGGGAGGAGAGAGAGCCGGCTGGCTCTTCTCCTCTGCAGCTGTCGATTCAGGCCCGACGGCGTGCTCGCTGCCTCGCCGGGCCTGAGCAGCGGTCGGTGACCTCCACCGGCGCCGGGCATGCGTCCGGCAAAGGTCCGTCCGGCCATGGTGGTTGGTTGTGCCACTGGCACTGTAACAGGCCGCGGCGGATCAAATGAGAGAAAGAGAGAGAAAAAGGGAAGGGGGAGTTCGGTCGCGGTGGCGGCCAGCTCCGGGCCGGTCAACGCCAACCGGGCCACCCGGATTGTGGCCGCCGACACAATCTCCCCTGTTTCGGATGAAACAGGGGAGCAGGGGAGAAGAAGAAGCCAGTGGGCGAGTGGGCTGCATTGATTTTGGGCCTATTGGGCTGCTTCACGAACCATTTTTGAGCTACGTTTTGGGCCCTGTATTGGACTGGAAATGGTGAAATAAAATTATGGGCCGGATCAGTGTTGATCCTAGTTTCTTGAGGTATTTTTATTTCCCCATTTGGGCGTGTATATTGAGAAATATTCAAGCCCAAAGTTGGGCCTAGGATTAGTTTGGGGTAGAATTTAAGGGACACTTTATTATTCAAATTTAGAGATTTAATTGTGTAAAATGATGCTGTAGGTACCCAGATATATATCTAAATAGCTGGTTTCCAGTTTGGGATTAGCGTACTGAGGTAAGTAAGCTAATTATCATGAATTTTATAATATTTAATATGTCAAGTTTGAAATTATAGTTATATTAATTTATGAAATTATGAAATGAGAAAAATGAAATTTTGATATTTGACTTGGCTATTTGAAATTAGTAAATAGTACCATGTGTATGCATTTGAGTATTTGCTATGGTTATATACAACTACTATTATTTTGCAAAGTAGTGGAATTATAAATATGCAAAAGATGAAGAATGTGATTATTATGACTTTGCAACATATATTGGTACTATTGATGTATTTTTATGCAAATGCTAAGAATGTACAAACCACTGTATATGAAGCTTATGCTTATAATGATGCATGATGTATTACATGCAAATATGATGATGATATTGAGAAATATTTATATGTGTCGCTGCGGTTCTCATATAATGTGAATGATGTGAAATGATCTGAAATGCTAAGTGATACGGGACCCACCTCCATAGGGAAAGATATGTGGAGGATACACATTTGTAGGATGTGTTGTGATTGATTATGATATATGACATAACGTTGGTAACAGGACCCTTCCTCTTAGGGGACATTTAAGAGTGATACACCAGTTGGGTGTTGTAAGGCCGTGGGACGCATAAGAAAACAGTGATTATATAAATACAGTGGGCTTATTTACATTGCATATTTTGGCATTTATTGTATAATTAAGCTTCCAAATTATTTGAACTGATGATATGCATGTGCTGATAACATGATAAATGTATTTGAAATTGGAAGCTTTTCATGAAAATATGATTTGATAATATATTGAAATGATATGATAATATATTGAAATGATATGATAATATCTTGAAATGATATATGATTATATTACATTATAATAGGCTTACTTGTTGAGTGTGAGCTCATGTAAGTCTCGTATTTCAGAGCCACAGGGTTGAAAAATGATTTTTAGGATTGATGGAGCTTCTATTAAATAAATTAGGTTCCATTATGTTGATGTAACCCCAGTGGTGCTTGTGTGTAGGGCTTGTAGCCCAAACCTTATAGTTATGGTTGTATTAAGTTATGAATTTGGATTGAATATATATAATTATTGCCTTATATTGATTTATGTGTCATAATTCGGGATGCTTTGCATGCCTGGCATGCGGCGGGTTGTCATCCTAACTTAAATTTTTAGGTCTGAGGCGTGACATCGGCATAAAGCCATAGCGAAGCATTGCGAGTGCGGAAGCGACAAGGAATAGAGGGGAGAGAAGGAGAGCAAGTGGAGTGGAGGAGTGGAAGAAATCGAAGGGAGCAAGGAAGAAAGGGAAGAGGAGGGAGGAGGAGAAGGGAAGAACCGGGAATAGGAGGCAGCCATGATAGGAGATGAGAAGGAAGGGGGGAGAGAAGGGGAAGAAAGCGGTTCCCCTCGGTCCGACAAAGTCACGAAGGCGAGCGGCGGAAGCTAGGAGGTAGGAGCTAGGCTTGAGACTTGAGAGCAAGTAGGCGATGGGGCGAGGGAAGCAAAGGAATTGAGGAAATAAGGCGAACGGGTTCGAATATTTCAGATTCGGATTGGGCAAAGGTGAGTTTGAGTACTATTCCAATTTGAGTTTGATGGGTCAGATTTAGGTTGAACCCGACCCAAATTATACCCCTAATCAGCGTTCATCCGGGTGAACAAAGACTTTTCCTAAAGGAATAGTACGTGGGAGAAGGAAACGGGTGTCAGGAGAGAAGAGGAAAGAAAAAGAAAAAATAATGCTGTGATAAGAGGTGCGTAAGTGAGAGAAGGAAGCGACAAAAGGTAGATTGAAGGGGATCATAATTTTGTACGGGGTCTTGTGGATAAGGTTCATTCTCTGATCCTAGAGATTTTACTCGTTAAGTTGACAAGCTGGTCAAATAATTTACCAATTTATACTGGATTTGCTCTCAGCTCTCGCCGCAAAAGGCCTTCCATGAGCGTTGCATTCTTGCATACAAGCCATTATTAATTGGAGAACAGAACCCATGCATCTTCTATTCCAACTGCATGGGTTCTGTTGTTTGGGATTTGGACCGGCCCTCCGATTACATCAAAATACATCAACCAAGGATCCCTTATTTGCCTTTGAAGGAAGGGATCGAGTTTTGGCCTTGTTCATGAATTTCCCTTAGCATTAAACAGATCAGGGGGAACAAAATCAGGCAATGCGTTCTTCTGTTGGAAGAGATGGGCCATCAAAAGTCGAGGGTCTGGCTATTTTAACCTTTCCTTGAGGGTGCATTTCAGTCCACATCAAAATAAGGCAGCATATAACATGGCTGGCATTCAGCTGAAGGCTCTAACCATATGACGTCCAGCTATCTCACATAATGAGAAGTTGTGTGGATCATAAAGTTAGATGCCCCACCATAAAATGGACTCCAGGCGAAATTACGCTAAGAAAGCAACCCCGGTGATGATGGCATTTAAAGTGGTAGGTTGTGGTGTGCGGTGGGGAAATGAGATTGGTTTGTTCAATCATTCATGCAGGAAATTTGAACAGGCAACCTAATTGATCGTCTTAAATTCTTATCTTTTTATGCAAATGTGATTGAAAATGAAGGTATGTATGTGGAATTAATGTAGTAAAAAAATTTGAATTCATCAAGTGCTATATATATATATATATATATATATATATATTCACTCAAACAGAATTCTCATATTCAAAGTAGTTGGGCTTTCAGGCTTTCAAACTTAAACTAGAGGGAAAATTCTTTTGTACACTGCCTTCAATCCAGAATGACCTACACTGAAAATGATGATTTGTTCGTCCATGAATTCTGCACCGCAAGCATGTAGGTCAATGCGTGGATAAATCACCGCGCAGAACATCTTGCATCGAAAGTGATGTATAAAAACTTTTCCTAAACTAGAGTGCCCATGAGATGGTGAACCTCTAGTCTGGCTTGCAAGAGCCATTTAGTAGGCAATTGGGACCCATAGATGTGGACATTCGAAGCTCCATGACAAATCGATTTATGGATATGGACTAGTATTTTAAAACGCCAATTTAATAGTTGTCAACCGCCATGATGGCAGTTTTGAGAGCCCTTGCTTCGTTTCATTGTCGCTTAGAGAGAGAGAGAGAGAGAGAGATTTATCAGGTAAATATTATGGTTCCTCTTGATGTAATAGAAAATCTTGAACAGATTCACCCCTTACCGAGTACATGGGAGATACAAGTGCTTGTGTGAAAGGCCATTGATTAACCTATAATGTGATCGCTTTACTTAGATGAAAGGCTTCTTTGGATTAACTATTGGTTAAAGATACCCCAACAGCTAATCCAAACGGATCTTAAGATAATAAAAATATACTTCAACATTAATTTCACTTTCTCAGTAACGTCACATGTAGCCAACCAATAAATGCATCTGGAGAAGTCGTACATCCATTCAAGGAACCCATTTTGATTGCACTCAGAGGTGATATGGGTCAGGTGAGACTGAGCTCGAGCTAAACCAAAGGAAAAAAAGACAAGGAGAGTGCGAGGTATTAGGATAGATCGAACGGGGCTTGAACTCAAGTCAACAATAATCGACCTGAGCCTGGCCCGATTGGAATCTCTAAGGGCTCAGGCTCGAGCTCAGTCCAATCCATAAAAAATAGGCATATCCTAGATATATCAAAGCTAAATACTTTCATATTATGTTGTAGTGGTTTAATCGGTTGCTTTTTAACCCTTAAAACCTAGTTCTAATCCCATAATTTCTTATATGTATATATATATAATTTTTAGGTTGAGTTGGGTGTAATTTTCTAAGCTCAAGTACGGTGTAAAAATTAAGTGGGCTTATAAAATCAAGTTCCATTCAGTTCTATGGGTTAAAAATTTTGACTCGAATCTTATATTTTTTGGATCAGCTCACGAACCATCTAGCCTACACACACCCCTAGTTGCAATTCTCTCAAGCGAGCCAGCATCAATGGCCAAAATTTAGGTTGACTTTCGAAAGACTGAAGGTCAAATGCCATCCAATTCACGGTAAAAAGAGGTCTTAACTTCAATCAACATAGGTTCAAGCCAGTTAAAAGTTCTCTATATCTAATCCTACTGCAGCACAATTTAGTTAAGGAATCAGACAAGATCATTACAGCCCTTACATTGATTTTAAATTATATTTGGTACCACATGAAGTAAAACAAATATAAAAGGTCTATTCGAGAAATGAGTTTTGCATTTATTTTCTCGTATTGTTAAAAGTCAAATTTATGGAACTTAAAGCTCCTTCTTTGGTTAATGCAAGCAAAGTGTACGTTTAGGATAAGAACCTAATTCAAAGCGGGTTATTTGCTTCTGAATATCTAAGGCATATTCGACCATTAGCCTTATTTCAAGGGCCAAGAAAAGTTAATCTATCAATAAAGTTTCCTTTTAAAGTGCTTTGAGATGCAAGAGTGCTTACAAATTGGAGTCAAATGAAATTGGCGCCAAGCTGGTATCCTATCAAGAAAGTATGTAGCCCTCAGGCTAAATCATCAACACTTGTAATGGCTAGATGGTATTGAAAGAGCATGATTAGTAGAGCTCTTGACGATCCAACTTAATAGAGCTGCAAAAGAGAAAATTGATAATAAGGCTCATGCATGTCCCTACATTAGAAGGTGTGGTCTATAATAGGTAGGGTCATTCCATCTATTCACTAATCTTACTTCGCAACAAGGACACTAGGACACCACCACAGTATAGGCAACCTGACATTAGGATGTAAGTTCACCTATGAGAGGAGACCTCATACAAGGGTGAGGAGCTAGCTTTTTATGTCTTCTCTTCTCCTAATGTCCACTGGCTGTAAGCCTCAAAACCTTATACTTTTTTCTATTTTCTTAAAGCAAGAAGGCTACAAGGTTCATTTTTAACCTCCTTCATTTTCTCCCTCACTTACTTGAATGTTAGAGGGACTTAGCTAGGTAGCCCCTAGCACCTCTCACACTAGCCTTCTATCTTTATATAAGTGCCAGCCTAGGTGTAAAGCTCTCCTTCACTAAATAAAGCAAATCAATATTACCTTAATTTTTACCTCATCATTCATCTCATCATCCCTATTGATGCTTAAGATCCCTTAGTTAAATTTCAATACAATCAGATAGGCATTGTCTATAAGAATGAAGTGAAGATCATGTCATTTGAACCCTATGAGAAAGCTCTCAGCAATAGCAGTGGCACTATTTGAGTTGAGGCAATTTAGGTCCCCACGAAGCATATCTAAAGTCCTTAGGGCTTCCCTGACAAACAAAGCTTTAGTTTTTGTTGCAACACCAGCCTTTGATGATTGCCCACTTGCCATTGGGTGGATTGACATATTTTTCAGAGGCCTTGTCATTGGTAGAGAAAGTTTCTTAATCAGGAAGGCATACACTTGGTAACATAAGGCCAAGGTGTTAAAGAGATAGAAAAAACAGGAGGTCATATTCTTCTCTGATGCTGAGTTAGAAGAGATTCATATCTCTCATTACGATGCGCTGGTAGTCTCCATAGTTATTACTAACTACAAGTGAAAAGGATACTAGTCAATAATGGAATTTGGTTGATATCTTCTTCTTTGATGTTTTTAAGAAAATAGAGATCAGTAGGGATCGTCTAAAGCTTTTCAGTGGCTCATTGATTTGTTTTTTCTGGAAACTTAGTCTTAGTTGAAGAGACAATCAACCCTTCAATGACCAAAAAAGAGCCTCGTCAATCCATAATAATGCTGGACTTCTTTGTGTGAAGGTTTTTTTGGCTTATTTTGGGGTGTCCCAACCTTAATGCCCTAAAAGTTGTGACGCTAAGCTAATTCCTATCTATAAAGTTTTCAATTATAAATAGAGTCAGAGAGCCCAAAGATGATTAGACAGTGGTGAGGCATGGTGTTGCATCATCACGTTGAAAAATAAAAAAAGTTGAGATCCTCACCCTGAAGAACCTTGGTGGATAACCTAGTTGGAGCGCATGGAGCCCCAAAGTTTATAGTTTGAGTAAGATAAAGGAATTCTTGGATTGTCTGCACTTTATACCATTGTCTTATTTGAGTAAATTTTACCATTGCTGTTGAATTCTTTGTTTCCATTGATTTCATATAATTTTCATATAGTTTCCTCAAGGGAACTGAAAATAAATCGAAGTAATTTCTCATGGTTTTCCCACAAAAGTGCATTCAAACCATTCCCATACCCAAGATGTGACATCTTGAACCTATAAAGATTCACGTAACCTTTCATCCTACTCCATTTCTAGCAGAGACCAGTGTCTTTCATTCCTATCTCCAGCTTATAGTTTCCATGTGTAGGGTTTGGGACCACAGAAAATGATTGATTTTCTGCAATATGCTTTTTATTAATGCTAGAATGTATGGTCATTTCAGATTTTTAATCATCATAGTCCAATAAGCTCATTAAAATGGGTAATTGATGGTTGGAATCTTAGCTCGAGGAGTACTTAGTAATCGATCAGTTTAGATTTAATTTTTAAGCAGACAAATCTCAACAGCACAAATATTGATTGTGGTTCTTTTCATTCTCTAATAACTTCAGAGACCAGCTATCCTTAGACGCTACCATGTAATTAATCATCTGCTTCAATGCCTTTCTTTGTGTCGATCATATAATATTTTTTTAAGAGAGCGACAAATTCACAAGCTGCCAAGATGCCTTTGAAACTGGCAGCATTTCAATAGAAAAACAATTATAAAAATGAGAATTACGGTGAAAATGCATTGATATCACTACAAGAATTAGCTAATATTTTTAAAAATAAAAAAAATAAAAAAAGAGAAACAAATTTCTCTGATATTTTTCAATATTTTAGAGGATTTATCCTTGGATATAATATTTGTGTACAGATACAACCGATACCATTGAATGAGCATGAACTTTGAGGTTTAGATCGTATGATATGACCTTTATGAGTGGTAGATGATCCATGCTTGATCTAAATCTCTTAAATAAACTTTCTGAGTCAATGAAATGATTCAAATAAACAATTGATCTGTAATAGGTATATTTATTAAGGTGAATTTATTTTTTCCGTAACAAGTTAAGATATTAGTAAAAAATTATTTTATATTTTGTGCTATTATGATGAAATTTTTTTTGTTGTAATAGGTATATTTATTACGATGAAATTGATTTTTGCCATTATAAGGTAAGATTTTATTTTTATATTTCATGCGATTACAATGAAAATTTTTTACCGTAATAGGTATATTTATTACGATAATATTTAATGTTCACTGTAAAAAATATACCTATTCCAGCAAAATTTATTTTTCTCACAAAAAGATAAGATTTTATTTTAAATTTTTTTCATTCTATTATAGTGAAATCCAAAAAATTTTGCCGTAACATATATACCTATTACGGAGAAATTTATTTTCATCATAATAAAGTTAGATTTTATTTTAAATTTTTTTTCGTTCTATTACGACAAAATTTAAATTTCAACATAATAAATATACCTATTATGGCAAATTTATCCGTCATAATAAGTTGATTCTCTGAAACCCTCTCCCACATGCAAAAAAAAAATATTCCCCCCTTTTCTCTGAAACCCTCGCTCCCACCCGCAATTTTCTTTTTCTGAAACCCTCGCTCCCATGCCACAAATTTAAGACTTCGTTCGTCGACCCCCGTGAGCTCCTCTCCGCTGCCAAGCCCCGAACGTCGAAACCAGAGGAGAAGGTGAAGTGGATTTTCGACTAAATCTCTTCTTTTTTTTAATCTATTTTTTCTTGAAATCTTAGTAATGCTGATGTTATTTCTTCAAATTTGAAGGTTGAAGTGGATTTCCAACATTCAGGCCCTCTGTTGTTCTACTATTTTATTTTGAGTGGCTGAAGGCTGAAGCCAGTGATTCGAGAGTCGGGACGATTTGGGTTGGCGGGTTTTAGTTTGACGCCATTGGAGAGGATTTCAAAAGGATTTGGAGGTTATTTCTGGCATTAAAGGAAGACAAGGTAAGTTTATCTCTTCTAAAGTCAATGCTTTTAAACAAGATTTAGATGTAGAGGGATATAGTGCTGAAGAGAGATTCGTTTCAGATGTATACAATAGTTCTTAGCTTCTTGTATAGTTGGATTGGAGCAACTGGACAGTTCCTTTGAGTTTTCGCTGTTCTTCATTTTGATTTCATTTTATTTTTATGACAAACAAGATAAACCAAGGCTAAGAATTTAATCAAACTATCTATTGTTTGTCTCACAACGAATAGAACAATGATTTCTCTGCACACCGCCATTTCAAAAATGCAAAGAAACTTGTTTCTTTGAGTAAACTTGGTAATGGAATTATTGCACACTAAATTATTTTAGTCTCGAAACTGAGAGACGTGTTGTTTTGCACTTCACAAGGCTGAATCCCTTTTGGAGGACACTTTACAAAAAAAGAACCTTAATATTTGCCAATTTGCCAAACCTTAATATTTTTTAAACTATGATTTAGCTAATATTTTTAAAAAACAAAAAAACAAAAAAAGAGAAACAAATGTCTCTAATATTTTTTCAATATTTTAGAAGATTTATCCTTGGATATAATATTTCTGTATAGATATAATCGATACCATTGAATGAGCATAAACTTTGAGGTTTAGATCATATGATACGACCTTCATGAGTGGTAGATGATCCATGCTTGATCCAAATCTCCTCAATAAACTTCCTGAGCCAATGAAATGATTCACCTATAATAGGTATATTTATTATGGTAAAATTTATTTTTGCCATAATAAGATAAGATTTTATTTAAAAATTATTTTTATATTTTGTACTATTACAATAAATTTATTTTGCCCTAATAGGTATATTAATTATGGTAAAATTTATTTTCACCGTTATAAGGTAAGATTTTATTTTATATTTATGTTATTACGATGAAAAAAAAAATTCACTGTAATAGGTATATTTATTATTGCAAATTTAACATTCATCGTAATAAATATACCTATTACGGTAAAATTTATTTTCATCGTAATAAGGTAAGATTTTATTTTAATTTTTTTATTTTATTATGGCAAAATCTAATAAATTTGTTGTAATATATATCTATTACGGCAAAATTTATTTTCGCCGTAATAAGGTAAGATTTTATTTTAATTTTTTTTATTTATTACGGTGAAATTTAAATTTTTTTATAATAAATATATCTATTACGGTAAAATTTATGCATAGTAAAAAGTTGATTCCTTGAAACCCTCTTCGGTGCGCGAAAAAATAATATTCTCTTCTTTTTCCTGAAACCCTCGTTCCCACCCGTGATTTTCTTCTTCTTGAAACCCTCGCTCCTACGCTGCAAATCTGAGACTCTGTTCGCCGACCCTCGCAAACTCCTCTCTACTTCCAACCCCTAAATGCTGGAACTCGAGGAGAAGGCGAAGTGGATTTCTGACTAAATTTTTTTTTTCTTTTTTTAATATATATTTTTTTAGAATCTTAGTATTGCTGGTGTTATTTCTTCAGATTTGAAGGTTGAAATGGATTTCCAACATTCAGGCCCTCTGCTGTTCTACTTTCCATTCTGAGTGGCTGGCTGAAGCCAATATGATTCAGTAGTCAGGACAGTTTGGGTTCACGGGTTTTAGTTTGACGCCATTGGAGATGATTTGAAAAGGATTTGAAGGTTGTTTTTGGCATTAAAGGAAGACAAGGCAAGTTTATCTCTTCTAAAGTTGATGCTTTTAAACAAGATTTAGATGCAGAGGGATATAGTGCTATAAAGAGATTCGTTTCAGATGTATACAATAGTTCTTAGCTTCTTGTATCGTTGGATTGGAGCAACTGGACAGCTCCTTTGAGTTTCTGCTGTTCTTCATTTTAATTTTATTTTATTTTTGTGACAAACAAGATAAACCAAGGCTAAGAATTTGATCAAACTATTTATTGTTTGTCTCACAATAAATAGAACTATAATTTCTTTGCACAAGCCATTTCAACAATGCAAAGAAACTTGTTTCTTTGAGTAAACTTGGTGATGGAATTATTGCACACTAAATTATTTTAGTCTTGGAACTGAGAGGTGTATTGTTTTGCACTTCATGAGGCTGAATCCCTTCTGGAGGACGCTTTACAAATGTGCAGGTGCAGTGTCTTATGAAAGCACCTTAATATTTTTCAATCTGCCAAACCTTAATATTTTTTAAACTATGATTTAGCTAATATTTTTTAAAAAACAAAAAAAAAGAGAAACAAATGTCTCTGATATTTTCCAATATTTTAGAGGATTTATCCTTGGATATAATATTTTTGTATAGATACAACCGACACCATTGAATGAGCATAAACTTTGAGGTTTAGATTGTATGATACGACCTTCATGAGTGGTAGATGATCCATGCTTGATCCAAATCTCTTAAATAAACTTTCTGAGTCAATGAAATGATTCAAATAAACAATTGACATGTAATAGGTATATTTATTATGCTAAAATTTATTTTTATCATAATAAGGTAAGATTTTATTAAAAAATATTTTTATATTTTGTATTATTACGGTGAAATTTTTTTGCCATAATAGGTATATTTATTACGGCAAAATTTATTTTTGCCATTATAAGGTAAGATTTTATTTTTATATTTCATGTTATTATAACGATAAAATCACCGTAATAGGTATATTTATTACGACAAAATTTACGTTCGTCATAATAAATATACCTATTACGATAAAATTTATTTTCGTCGTAACAAAGTAAGATTTTATTTTAATTTTTTTTTATTCTATTATGGCGAAATCCAATAAATTTCACCATAATATATATACCTATTACAAAAAAATTTATTTTTGCGTAAGATTTTATTTAATTTTTTTGTTCTATTATGGTGAAATTTAAATTTTGACATAATAAATATACCTATTACAGTAAAATTTTTCCATCGTAATAAGTTGATTCCCTGAAACCCTCTCCCAACCACAAAAAATATTATTCCCTCCTTTTTCCTTAAACCGTCATGCCCACCCACAATTTTCTTCTTCATGAAACCCTCGCTCACTGTAACCCCCGAGATCTTAATTACCTGGTTCGTGAGATTTAGCGTAGGACTCCTGGGACGGGTGACGCTTGGGATTTCTGCGGTTACACGTGGCGGTTAAGTTTTCAATTCCGCGTAACGAATGGGCTTCCGGAGTCTCTATACGAGGCATCGCATGAGGTTTATAGGGAGATGGAGGGTGACTCCCCCCCTTGAATCGGGCGCTCATCTCCTCTAGAAAATCCTTTGCCATCCTCCTAATGCCAACGAGAGAGAGAGAGGAGGGAAGTACAGAGATCTCAGCTACGCCTCTCCCGCGGCTCCATCCGGATCTCGATCGACCTTCCCATGATTAACGAAGAAGCTGGCAACGGGAACCTGGAAGCGGCTCTTCTCGGCTCGAGGCGGCGGAGGGCGGCTGCCGGCGTACGGCCTAGGGCTGTTGGTGGACTCTAGTAGGGGGGAATTCCAAGGTCACCACAATGGGCATGGACTGCTGCCGCCGCACCAACCCCTTTCGCCTCTGCTCTGACCTCAAGGTCCTCGGCTACTTCATGATCCTCCTTGTCGCCGCCATCATCGCCCTTTCCTACTGCGCCGTCGTCATCATCGCCTGGGGCCCGCGCCTCTTCCATGGCGGCCTCACCTTCCTCCTTGCCTTTTCCATCATCATCGCCTTCCATCTCCTGCTTGCTTTGTTAATATGGAGTTATTTTAGGGTAGCTTTTGTTGATCCTGGTTCCGTTCCTCTAAATTGGAGACCACCGCTTGAAAAAGAGAACTTGGAAATGGGAAGAAGTTCTGTGACATCGTCTGATTATGTTTCTCCTAAGACCAGGGCATCTGCATGGTCTGATTATGTTTCTCCTAAGACCAGGGCATCTGCATGGTCTGGTTCAGAGGGGTTGGAAAGAAGACCAACCATAGGCTACTGCTGTCGCTGTCAAATCTGGTTTAGAGGGGTTGGAAAGAAGACCAACCATAGGCTACTGCTGTCGCTGTCAAAATAGCAAACCTCCAGGATGCCATCACTGTTCTGTTTGTCAAAGATGTGTCCTGAAGATGGATCATCATTGTGTATGGGTTGTCAATTGTGTTGAAGCTATAGAGGCACAATTTGCCCAGATAGGAACTGCAACCATCTTCAGAACATTTCTAACATCTCGAGATCCAGGACCTCATCTTATGCCCAAGGAAGATTGGAATCTGCCTGAGAATTTTCCATTGCGAAGAGGACATCAACTACTATGCAAGCAAATTTGACAAGTATGGCTTTACCGCGCCAGTCAACTATTATCGATGCCTTAACCTAAATTGGGATCTGACAGCACCATGGATAAAAGTGCCAGTTAAATTTATCGTGGGAGACTTGGATTTGACTTACCATTATCCAGGTGCCCAGTGGTCCATGTAGCTGATTTATCACCTTGGATTTGCGTATTGAGGTAAGTAAGCCAAATATAATAATTTCATAAATTATAAATGGTTATATTTATAGTTTTATGCATATTTATGAAATAGAGTTTTATTGATTATTTTAGGAATTGGTAAGCTGTACCACGTGTCTAATTGCATATTTGCTATAATAGTTGATATTATTTGCAAAGTGAATTGATTATATGCAATGGTTAAAAATGTACAAACCACTGTTTATGTGTTATGAGAGAAATTATGCTTATGATGACGCATAATATGTGACATGCATGTGTAAAATGATTTGAATTATATTTATATGTGTCGCCACGGTTCTCCTTTGATATGGCATGTGGAGGCCACGCACATATAGAGGATGTATGCTGATTGATATGGCATGTGGAGGCCACGCACATCTAGAGGATGTGTACTAATTGATATGGCATGTAGAGGCCACGCACATCTAGAGGATGTGTGCAGATTGATGGAGACATTGCAGGGCCGTAGGACACATATGATATAATATAACAATGATTAAATATAAATAGTGGATTTGATTTATATTTATATGTGTCGCCGCGGTTCTTCTTTGATATGGCATGTGGAGGCCACGCACATCTAGAGGATATGTGCTAATTGATATGGCATGTGGAGGCCACGCACATCTCGAGGATGTGTGCAGATTAATGGAGACATTGCAGGGCCGTGGGACACATATGATATAATATAACAATGATTAAATATAAACAGTGGATTTGAATTATATTTATATGTGTCGCCGCGGTTCTCCTTTGATATCGCATGTGGAGGCCACGCACATTTAGAGGATGTGTGCAGATTGATGGAGGCATTGCAGGGCCATGGGACACATGATATAATATGATAATGATTAAATATAAACAGTTGATTTGTTTACAATGCATATTCTGGTATTTGTTTTATAAGCTTCCATGATTTTTTGACTTAATGATATGCATGATTATGATAGCATGTTATTTAAATTGAAAGTTTCTATGGAAATTATGACTTGATAATATCTTGAGAGATAAGATGATATATGACTATTTTATGTCATTATTATAGGCTTACTTATTGAGTGTGAGCTCATGTAAATCTCACAATGTTTTTCAGAGCCTCGGGTTTGAAGATGAAATTATGGGGTAGATGGAGCTCCAGTTAAATAAAATAGTTCCATAGTGTTGATGTAACCCCAGTAATATTGTGTGTAGGGCTTGTAGCCCAAAACTTATATTAGTGGTTTGTAATAAAGTATGGATTTGGATTGACTTATTATACTTATTGCCTTATAATGATCGATGTGTAAATTTTGGGACGCCTTGCATGCCCGGCATGCAGCGGGTTGTCACCCTAGCTAAAAATTTTTGGGTCTGGGGCGTGACAGCTTTTATGGTATCAAAGCCTAGGTTATGACCTTAGGGACACATGCATGATGACACTCTAGGCAAAATACTAGGATGATATTGAGACAATTATGACTTTAACGGAATTTCAGGAATTATGCTTTGGAAGCTTGAAATTTAAAGTTTATCAAGATATTAATTGAATTACAAATTTGATAGGAAATTAAGAATGAACCATCGCAAGCTAATGATATTATGTGGGCTCCCTGGCTGGTAGCCTTGACCAGTGGGGAGGCCTAGGGGCTTGTATAGGTTTTAACTCCGTCAAACTTATTGGAAATGGCTCGTAGCAGTTTCAGATCTTTAAATAATATGGGTAGATGAAACTTTAATTGGATATACAATAAAAGACGGATGAATATATGGAATATGATATAGTAGTTGAAAATTGTAATTGATGACTAATATGACTAAGATAACATCATTATGTCCATATTGCAATTGAGTTGATATGTGGATTTGGAGTTAGTAAATCTAAATTTGAATGTGGATGTATATAATGAATTTTTAATTATGGAACTTACATTGTTGATATTATAAGTTTAAGATTATGAGCAAATCTGCTGGTTATAGGGATGATTAATATTGATGATATTTTGGGAATGAAATAGTTAATTACATGTTTTTGATTAATCACAATTGAGTACTTTCTGAATTTGAGTCTGGATGGATAAGCATATATAGTGAATTTTACTAAAAGAACTTTTATTATGGATATTGCATGTTCAAAACTGATTGTTAATTTGCTAGATGTGGAGATGGTTGATATTGATGCTAATGAAATAGTTGACTGCATATTATATCTTGATGGACCATTTAGGAAGAATATAAAATTTTAAATTCTGAGACAATTACTGTTTAAGTTTTTGAGAGCAGTAGATTCTATTAATCTTTAGAACTGATTTTGGCTATAAATGATCAAATATTTTGATGCTAGACAGTGAAAGATTTTAGCAGTAATAAGAATAAGATAAATTATCAATCAGCCGTAAGTGACATGAATCTTTTCTAGGAAAAAGGAGGGAGATAATTTTATTTTGACTATTGCTAATTATGGATTATGGTTAAGGATACATCTACTATCACTTTCAAGTCATAGAGTGATTACTATAATTTTAAATATGTCTTTCGGATGATAAGTGCATTTTCAATCTTTATTGACCTTATAAGTCTTGTATCCATCTGAGCTAGATTAGTGAAGTCACTTGAGATATTTGAAGGGTTTAAATTAGTTGGTCATGTTATGGCATGAGACATTGCATAATCTATAGATGATTTTGATAATCATTGGTAATGAAATAATTGATTCAAAATTTGAATCATTTAAATTACAATATTATTGAGAATATACTGATATATTCAAGAGAAATTGATTGATTGTAGTGGTATTATTGATAAATTAATTATACCAGTGATTAATGATGGCAATATTATTCAAAGAAATTAAATTAGTTGATTATGATAATTATGAAAGATATCCTAAATAATTGCATAATGTTCATTGATGTTAGCTTGAAGTATTCAAGAGTGAAACCAAGTATGTTATGATGATTAAAATAAGTGTCGTAATGATTAATGGTACATTCAACTATTTATGAGTTGAGAGAGCATTGGAAGGAAACTATCTTATATTTAATTCAAAAGAACTTGAAACTGTCTTATCGAGGAATTAACAGTAATTGATATAGGTTATTAACCTTAAGAATGGATGACATAATACATGTGATGGACTCTATGGTATTTATGATGATTGTGTTATGAGAAGTTAAGGTATTAAAAAAAAAGATGACAGGAAAGAAATACTTCTTAAGGAATTCAATTTTATTTGGTAGAAAGATCAAATTAATTGTTGATGTTGGATACGTCATTTGGGTACCTAGGAATGAAATAAAAGTTGCTAGTGAGTATCTATAATGGTACAAAATTTGTGGACATTTAATTTCGAGGATGAAATTTTAATGGGTTAAATGTTAATATTTTTTTTGGTTTAATGGTAAACTACGTAAATTGAGTCTGAACCATTTGTCTCACTCTCCTAATTCGATGATGTCTTCATAAAGCTTTATGGATTAAGCTGAATTTCTGTCCAGCCTTCCACCCTCAAATAGATGGACAATCTGCATGAACCAATTAGATTTTGATGATATACTGCGAGCCTGTGTGATGGATTTAGAAAGTGCTTGGTATAGCTTCTTACCCTTAGTGAAATTGCTTATTTTAATGATTACCAAGCCAACATTCAAATGGATTCATTTCAATTGTCTATGATATAAGGTGTAGATTCCCTTCATATTGAGATGAGGTGAGAGAGAGACAATTTTGGACTGAGCTGGTGTAGCAACTATGAAAAGTATCATTAATTAAAGCAGCTTCATGTAGCTCTGAGTCAATAGAAAAGTTATGTTGATGTCAAAAAGAAAGATTTGAAATTTCAGGTTGAAGATCATTTGGAAGTTTTACTAATCAATGATATGATGAGATTTGTGTTAGAGGTGATTTGAGCCACAATACATTGGGCCATTTGAGATTTTGATCAAAATAAAGGAGGTGGCTTATAGCTTAGCACTGTCTTCATTACTCTTTGGGTGTTCAATGTGTTTCATATCTTTATGACTGAGGAGGTATTTAAACCCCCGTTATGTGTTAGAACTTGAACCAATTTAGCTTAAGAAAGAATTGACCTATGAAGATTATCTTGTGCACATTGTGGACCGCAAGGATTAAGTTCTGAGATGGTGTAGCATTTCTTATGTCAAAGTTCAGCGGAGTAATTATTCTGAGAGGGAGATTATTTGGGAGTCTAAGGAGAAAATGAAAAAGAAACATCCACAAATATTTGTATCTTATTACAGATCAATGATGTATCGATGACTGTGACTTTTGAATGAAATTTAGCTGATTATGAGATAGAAAATTTGGATTTGTATTCTATTAGATGTATATCAAATTTCGAGGCCAAAATTTTTATAAGGAGGGAAGAATGTAACCCCCGTGATCTTAATTACCTGGTTCGTGAGATTTAGCATACGATTCCTGGGACGGGTGACGCTTGGGATTCCTGCGATTACCGTGGCGGTTAAGTTTTCAATTCTGCGTAATGAATGGGTTTCCGGAGTCTCTGTACGAGGCGTCGTGAGGTTTATAGGGAGATGGAGGGTGACTCCCCCCCTTGAACCAGGCGATCATCTCCTCTAGGAAATCCTTTGCCATCCTCCTAATGCCTACGAGAGAGAGAGAGAGAGGAGGGAAGTACAGAGATCTCAGCTACGTCTCTCCCGTGGCTCCATCCGGATCTCGATCGACCTTCCGCGATTAGCGAAGAAGCTGGCAGCGAGAACCTGGAAGCGGCTCTTCTCAGCGCGAGGCGGTGGAGGGCGGCTGCCGGCGTACGGCCTAGGGCTGCTGGTGGACTCTAGTAGGAGGGAATTCCAAGGTCACCACAATGGGCATGGACTGCTACCGCCGCACCAACCCCTTTCGCCTCTGCTCTGGCCTCAAGGTCCTCGGCTACTTCATGATCCTCCTTGTCGCCGCCATCATCGCCCTTTCCTACTGCGCCGTCGTCGTCATCGCCTGGGGCCCGCGCCTCTTCCATGGCAGCCTCACCTTCCTCCTTGCCTTCTCCATCATCATCGCCTTCCATCTCCTGCTTGCTTTGTTAATATGGAGTTATTTTAGGGTAGCTTTTGTTGATCCTGGTTCCGTTCCTCTAAATTGGAGACCACCGCTTGAAAAAGAGAACTTGGAAGTGGGAAGAAGTTCTGTGACATCGTCTGATTATGTTTCTCCTAAGACTAGGGCATCTGCATGGTCTTGTTCAGAGGGGTTGGAAAGAAGACCAACCATAGGCTACTGCAGTCGCTGTCAAAATAGCAAACCTCCAGGATGCCATCACTGTTCTATTTGTCAAAGATGTGTCCTAAAGATGGATCATCATTGTGTATGGGTTGTCAATTGTGTTGGAGCTATAGAGGCATAATTTGCCCAGATAGGAACTGCAGCCATCTTCAGAACATTTCTAACATCTCGAGATCCAGGACCTCATCTTATGCCCAAGGAAGATTGGAATCTGCCTGAGAATTTTTCATTGTCAGTGCCTTCTTGGATCTCAGAAGAGGACATCAACTACTATGCAAGCAAATTTGACAAGTATGGCTTTACCGCGCCAGTCAACTATTATCGATGCCTTAACCTAAATTGGGATCTGACAGCACCATGGACTGGAGCACAAATAAAAGTGCCAGTTAAATTTATCGTGGGAGACTTGGATTTGACTTACCATTACCCAGGTGCCCAGTGGTCCATGTAGCTGATTTATCACCTTAGATTTGCGTATTGAGGTAAGTAAGCTAAATATAATAATTTCATAAATTATAAATGGTTGTATTTATAGTTTTATGCATATTTATGAAATAGAGTTTTATTGATTATTTTGGGAATTGGTAAGTTGTACCATGTGTATCTAATTGCATATTTGCTATAATAGTTGATATTATTTGCAAAGTGAATTGATTATATGCAATGGTTAAAAATGTACAAACCACTGTTTATGTGTTATGAGAGAAATTATGCTTATGATGACGCATAATATGTGACATGCATGTGTAAAATGATTTGAATTATATTTATATGTGTCACCGTGGTTCTCCTTTGATATGGCATGTGGAGGCCATGCACATCTAGAGGATGTGTGCTGATTGATATGGCATGTGGAGGCCATGCACATCTAGAGAATGTGTGCTAATTGATATGGCATGTGGAGGCCATGCACATCTAGAGGATGTGTGCAGATTGATGGAGACATTGCAGGGCCGTGGGACATATGATATAATATAATAATGATTAAATATAAACAGTGGATTTGAATTATATTTATATGTGTCACCGCGGTTCTCCTTTGATATGGCATGTGAGGCCACGCACATCTAGAGGATGTGTGCTGATTGATATGGCATGTGGAGGCCACGCACATCTAGAGGATGTGTGCATATTGATGGAGACATTGCAGGGCCGTGGGACACATATGATATATATAACAATGATTAAATATAAACAGTGGATTTGAATTATATTTATATGTATCGCCGCGGTTCTCCTTTGATATGGCATGTGGAGGCCACGCACATCTAGAGGATGTGTGCTGATTGATGGAGGCATTGCAGGGCCGTGGGACACATATGATATAATATGACAATGATTAAATATAAACAGTGGATTTGTTTACAATGCATATTCTGGTATTTGTTTTATAAGCTTCCATGATTTTTGACTTAATGATATGCATGATTATGATAGCATGTTATTTAAATTGGAAGTTTCTATGAAATTATG
Source organism: Calamus simplicifolius (assembly GCA_900491605.1). NCBI lineage: Eukaryota > Viridiplantae > Streptophyta > Magnoliopsida > Arecales > Arecaceae > Calamus > Calamus simplicifolius. The sequence continues at coordinate 530,200 of UESW01004794.1, read as the reverse complement.
ACTTGATAATATCTTGAGAGATAAGATGATATATGACTATTTTATGTCATTATTATAGGCTTACTTATTGAGTGTGAGCTCATGTAAATCTCACAATGTTTTTCAGAGCCTCGGGATTGAAGATGAAATTATGGGGTAGATGGAGCTCCAGTTAAATAAAATAGTTCCATAGTGTTGATGTAACCCCAGTAATATTTTGTGTAGGGCTTATAGCCCAAAACTTATATTAGTGGTTTGTAATAAAGTATGGATTTGGATTGACTTATTATACTTATTGCCTTATAATGATCGATGTGTAAATTTTGGGACGCCTTGCATGCCTGCCATGCGGCGGGTTGTCACCCTAGCTAAAATTTTTGGGTATGGGGCGTGATACTCACACACTGCAATTCTTAGACTCCATCCGCCAACCCCGCGAACTCCTCTCTGCCGCCAACCCCCGAATGTCAGAACCAAAGGAGAAGGTGAAATAGATTTTCGACTAAATCTCTTCTTTTTTTTTCTTTTTTTAATCTATTTTTTCTTGAAATTTAGTAAAGCTGGTGTTATTTCTTCAGATTTAGTGGTTGAAGTGGATTTCCAACATTCGGGCCCTTTGCTATTCTACTGTTTCATTCTAAGTGGCTGGAGGCTGAAGCCAGTGATTCGGGAGTCGAGACGGTTTGGGTTGGGGGGTTTTAGTTTGATGCCATTGGAGATGATTTGGAAAGGATTTGGAGGTTGTTTCTTGCATTAAAGGAAGACAAAGTAAGTTTATCTCTTCTAAAGTCAATGCTTTTAAACAAGATTTAGATGCGGAGGGATATAGTGCTGTAGAGAGATCCGTTTTAGATGTATACATGCAATAGTTCTTAGCTTCTTGTATAGTTGAATTGGAGCAACTGACAGCTCCTTTGAGTTTTCGCTGTTCTTCATTTTGATTTTCATTTTCTTTTATGACAAACAAGATAAACGATGGATAAGAATTTGATCAAACTATCTATTGTTTGTCTCACATTGAATAGAACTATGATTTCTCTGCACATCGCCATTTCAACAACGCAAAGAAACTTGTTTCTTTGGGTAAACTTGGTAATGGAATTATTGCACACTAAATTATTTGTCTCAAAATGAGAGACGTATTATTTTGCACTTCACAAGGCTGAATCCCTTTTGGAGGACACATTACAAATGTGGAGGTGTAGGGTCTTATGAAAGCACCTTAATATTTTCCAATCTACCAAACCTTAATATTTTTTAAACTATGATTTAGCTAATATTTTTTAAAAAATAAAAAAAGAGAAACAGATGTCTCTGATATTTTCCAATATTTTAGAAGATTTATCCTTGGATATAATATTTTTGTACAGATATAGCCGATGCCATTGAATGAGTATGAACTTTAAGGTTTAGATGGTATGATACGATCTTCATGAGTGGTAGATGATCCATGCTTGATCCAAATCTCTTCAATAAACTTTCTGAGCCAATGGAATGATTCAAATAAACAATTGACCTATAATAGGTATATTTATTATAGTGAAATTTATTTTTACCATAATAAGGTAAGATTTTATTAAAAAATTGTTTTTATATTTCGTGATATTATGGCAAAAAAGAGTTTGCCATAATAAGTATATTTATTATGACAAAATTAGTTTTGTTGGGGGGTAAAATCGTCATTGCATTGATATCCGTGCGAGGCGGCTAAGGCTGACCTCCTCCCGCCGCCTTCCTCCGGGCCTCCGTAGCTCGGCCTCCTCCGGGCTTCCGTAGCTCGGCTCCTCCGGGCTTCCTAGCTCGGCTCCTCCGGGCTTCTCTAGCTCGGCCTCCCCTGGGCCTCCGTAGCTCGGCCTCCTCCGGGCTTCCGTAGCTCGGCCTCCTCCGGGCTTCCGTAGCTCGGTCTCCTCCGGGCTTCTCTAGCTCGGCCTCCCCCGGGCCTCCGTAGCTCGGTCTCCTCCGGGCTTCCGTAGCTCGGTCTCCTCCGGGCTTCTCTAGCTCGGCCTCCCCCGGGCCTCCGTAGCTCGGCCTCCTCCGGGCTTCCGTAGCTCGGTCTCCTCCGGGCTTCCCTAGCTCGGCCTCCTCCGGGCTTTCGTAGCTCGCTTATACCCAGCAATCCATGCCCCGACGTCTACCTCCGCGGAACCTGACGCGGGAGAGCTTAAACTTACCTGAGCAGCTCTTTAGGCAAGGAATTATATCGAAACGTGGCCTAAGACCTATTGAAACCGCCCCAGGTCTACTCACCCAGATCCCAAGACATCGAAGAGCTCTCCCAGCCGTCGATCCCTTAACAGACAAGGCGTGGATTCTAACGGCCCCACGACGGCCTGATTCTGTCTACCCCCGTATCGTAACAACCTCAGAACCTTCCAGAAGATGCTCAAGTCCCAGGTGACAGTCTATAAGTATCAGATTAACAGACTCCCTCAGGTATGCACGCAGCTCTGTACGCACACCTCCACTCTCACTCTCCTCCCCTTTTTGGAGCCTCCGATTGGCCACCCCCCCCCCCCCCGGAGAGGCCTCCCGGAGAGATCCACCTCCTCATTATCTGGTTGATCGCCGATTCCTTCCCCACTGACTTGAGCATCGGAGGGTCTTCCGCGGAGGACCAACCCCAGCGTCCCTCCGCGTGTGGGCTTCTTTTGCAGGTCCGCCGCACCCCCCTCTTCCCGGAGATCGACCGCGCCCGAGTCGGAGGACGGATCCCGGCGGCAACAGATTGGCGCTAGAGGAAGGGCCTCAAGTCCCATCAAAACTTGAAAAAAGGAGACAAGGATCTTAATCCGGAGAAGAACCTCTCTGATGGCCAACCGGAAGAGAGGAGCAGCCTCTGATGCTCAGGATCAGGTCGCCTCCCAAAGGCCTGATCCGACCGGCACCACGGCACCACAACCCCGCCTGTCGAGACTCCGTCGCCGCCCGCCATTCCGGTGACCCAGGACCAGTTTGCTACGCTGGTCCAGCAAGTCCAGGCTCTCACCCACCTGGTCCAGGAGCGTCTTGCGCCTCCTCCTGCTTCACATCCCCAGAAAGAAACGGCGACTTCTTCTTCGCCGGCAACCTCCTCCTCTGATCCGCATGAATCAGCGGATCCCCCGCATCGTCCCAAGGGAGACAAACCGGTCCCTCGAGCCGGTTACGATAGAGATCCTCCCAGATCTCGGCGAGCCCGCTCCCTCTCTCCGGCAACGTCTCACCATGATTCGACGCCGTCCTTGCGGTTCTCGCGTCCAGCTCCTCCTCTAGCCGGTGAGGAGGAGATCCGCCGTCAGATCCAAGAAATGCGTCAGGAGCTAGACGCCGCCAAGCAGATCCTTCTGCCTCAGCCCAAAGCAGAGCAGGGCATCCCTTTCTCTAAGGGGATCATGGAGGAAGTGATTCCCTCCCACGTCAAGCTGCCGACCGTCGAGCCCTATCACGGCTCCACTGATCCAGACGACCATCTCAGCAGCTTCCGGTCAATAATGATGTTCCACGGAGCATCTGATGCGATCCTCTGTCGAGCCTTCCCATCCACCCTCAGAGGATCCGCCCGAACCTGGTTCAACGCCCTGAAACCGGGTTCCATTGATTCTTTCGACGAGCTGAGCCACCTTTTTATTGGCCAGTTCGTCAGCAGCCGCCGCCACCGACGGAGATCCGACTCCCTCTCCGAAGTCAAGCAAAGGGAGGGGGAGTCCTTGAGAAGTTATCTTGGCCGTTTCAACAAGGCCATGTTAGAGGTGGACCACCTTAATCACGAGGTGGCTATGTCCGCCCTGGCGGGGGGAGTTTCAAAGGAGAGCGACTTCTATTTAGCAATGGAAGTCAGCTACCCCCCATGTTTGTCTGATATGATGGCCCTCGCGGACAAGTACGCCAGGGTCGAGGAGTCGCGGAGAGTGGCCCGCGCTGAGCAAGCAAGGAAGAAGCAGGAGCCCAAAGCTCCCGACAGACACCGCCCTGCCCGTCGACCAAGTCCGCCCCGCCGTCCAAGAGTCCCTCCGCTGCGCCAAGGAATCGCTCCCGGAGTCCTCCCAGGCGATTCGATCGCTATACTCCGCTGACTGTGCCCCGGGCGCAGATCCTCATGGAGATAGAGCGCCAGCTTCCCCGACCGGTGCCTCTCCGAGGGAACCCAACCCGGAGAGATCCCGCCAAGTATTGCCGCTACCACAGGGAGCATGGCCATGACACCGAAGAATGCTGGCAGCTGAAGAACGAGATCGAGAGACTGATTCGGTGGGGACGGTTGGACCAGTTCAGAAGAGCACCTGAGCCGCCACAAGGAGGTGATCGCCAGCCTGAGCTCCCACAACTCCCTCCTCCACCAAATCCGCCCGTGGTTGGCCGTATCAACATGATTGAAGAAGCCGGCGGATCGAGCTCCAGAGGCAACGGTGATGCCGCCGCCAAAGAAGGCACGCACAGGCGAACTTTCCTTTTCTGATGACGATCTCCTTGGAATACAGCTTCCCCATGATGACGCACTTGTTGTATCCCTTAACTTGAACAATTATGATGTAAGCCGAATCCTGGTCGATAGTGGAAGCTCGGTAAACGTTTTGTACCTCGGTGTGTTTGCCAGGATGAAATTGCTCATGGAAAACCTCCGAGCCGTGGATTCCACCCTGATGGGATTCACCGGCGACATCATCGTCCCAGAAGGAATCGTCACCCTGACGGTCCGCGCAGGAACCTGGCCCCTCGTAACCGTTGTACAGACCGACTTCTTAGTGACCGACCTCAGGTCCCCATACAACGCCATATTTGGCAGGCCGGGTCTAATGTCCCTCAAGGCGGTAGTCTCCATCCCGCATCTATCCATGAAGTTCCCTACCGAGCAAGGAGTTGGTGTGGTTCGGGGAAATCAAGCCATGGCTCGACAGTGTTTCGTCACGAGCCTTCAGTCTAGAATGCCCGAAGTCGACGGGCTAGACGCTCGTGAGGACTTTGCCGAACAGCGAGGAGAACCGGCGGAAGAACTAGAAGAAGTACCGCTAGACGAAGCTCGGCCCAACTGAACCATAAGGATCGGGTCGCTACTCGAAGGAGAGCCTCGTCGCGAGCTGATCAGATTCCTCCAAAGCAATGCGGACATCTTCGCCTGGACCGCCTCTGACATGCCGGGGATTGACCCAGGAATCCTCGTCCATCGCCTCAATGTGGACGAGAGGCACAGGCCCGTTAAGCAGAAGAAGAGGAGCTTCGCCCCAGAGCGGACAAAAAGCCATTGAAGAGGAGGTCGACAAACTTATCAAAGCCAATTTTGTCCGAGAGGTGAATTACCCCAGTTGGTTGTCAAATGTCGTCATGGTGAAGAAATCGAATGGCAAATGGAGGATCTGCATCGACTTCACCGACCTCAACAAGGCATGCCCAAAGGATAGCTTCCCCCTCCCTCGGATCGACCAGCTCGTGGACGCCACCTCGGGCCACCAGATGCTATCGTTCATGGATGCCTATTCGGGCTACAATCAGATCCAGATGGCCCCCGAAGATGAGGAAAAGACCGCCTTCATAACCGACCGAGGTACCTACTGTTACCGAGTTATGCCTTTCGGTCTTAAAAATGCAGGAGCGACCTATCAGTGGCTGGTCAACAAGGTGTTCAAGGAGCAAATCGGCCGGAACATGGAGGTGTACGTAGATGATATGCTGGTCAAGAGCAAGGAAGCGCTGCGGCATGTTGAGGACCTCGCGGAGAGCTTTGCCACGCTGCGCAAATATGGAATGAAGCTCAACCCGACCAAGTGTGCTTTCGGCGTCAATTCCGGGAAGTTCCTCGGCTTCATGGTCTCCCAGCGAGGTATCGAGGCTAACCCTCAGAAGATTCAAGCTCTCCAACAAATGGCACCCCCAGCGTCTATTAAGGAGGTCCAGCGCTTAACCGGGAGGATAGCGGCCCTTAACCGCTTCGTGGCTCGGTCAGCCGAGAGATGCCTCCCCTTCTTCAAAACTCTCCGAGCGGCCAAAAATTTCCAATGGACCCCTGAGTGCCAGAAATCATTTCAAGATCTCAAGAAGTACCTCGGCTCGCCTCCGCTTCTCAGTAGTCCGATCCCAGGAGAGACTCTATTTCTGTACCTAGCCGTCTCGGAGGGCGCAGTTTGCTCAGTGCTAGTCAAAGAAGAAAGCAAAGTTCAGAGGCCGATCTACTATGTAAGTAGACTGCTCCGCGATGCGGAGACGAGGTACACCAGGATCGAGAAGATAGTGCTGGCTTTGATCACCTCGGTCCGGAAGCTGCGGCCTTATTTTCAGGCACATTCAGTGACGGTCCTCACCGATCAACCCATCAAGGCGGTGGTCCACCGACCAGAAACATCGGGGAGGATGACCAAATGGGCCGTCGAACTAGCGAGCATGACATACATTTTCAACCTCGCCCGGCCATCAAAGCCCAAGTGCTGGCCGATTTCCTCCTCGAGTGTACCATCCCAGAGGACGGCTCTACCCCGAAAATTTCCGAAGGACCAAAGCCTGAAGCTCGGTGGCTCCTTCACGTCGATGGGTCGTCCAACGCCCATCATTCCGGTGTGGGTTTAGTTCTCACCAGCCCAGAGGGGATGATCTTCGAATATGGCGTCCGATTCTCCTTCCCGGCTTCCAACAACGAAGCCGAGTACGAGGCCCTGTTAGCTGGTCTCCGGATCGCCCGCAACCTGAAGGTGGAAAAGCTTAACGCCTTCACCGACTCTCAGCTGGTGGCCGGCCATGTGCGGGGAGAGTTCGAAGCCCGAGAACCCAACATGATCCGATATCTCCAAGAGGTGCGCGGCCTACTTCCCCATTTGCCGAGTTTGAAATTGTTCAAATTCCTAGATCGGAAAACGCCCGTGCCGACCTACTCTCCCGGTTGGCGACCGCGGAGACGATGGATGCTGAGCAAAAATTCCATCTGGAGACTCTGGAGAAGCCGAGCATCATGGAAGCCAATTGGGTGATGCAAATCGAGACCGAACCATCCTGGTTCGACCCCATCCTTAACTATCTCAAAGAAGGGTCGCTCCCATTCGACCGAAGAGAGGCCAGGAAATTGAAGCTGCAGGCGACCCACTACGTATTGATTGACAACCAGCTCTATAAGCGGTCTTTTTCTATGCCGCTGCTCAGATGCCTCGCCCATCCGAGGCGAACTATGCTCTGCGAGAGGTACATGAAGGGATTTGCGGCAACCATCTGGGAGGCCGGTCCCTATGCCACAAGGTGCTACGGCAAGGCTATTATTGGCCGACCATGCAGAAAGATGCGGACGATCTAGTCCGAGCCTGTGACGCCTGCCAGAGACATTCAAGCATACAGAGGCTCCCTTCAGCCGAGCTAGTTTCTATATCCTCCGCCTGGCCCTTTGCCAAGTGGGGGATGGACATCCTCGGCCCGTTCCCGCTGGCGACGGGACAGCGGAAATTCTTATTTGTCGCCATCGACTACTTCACCAAGTGGGTTGAAGCGGAAGCAGTTGCCCAAATCACCGAAGCCCAGGCCAGAGACTTCGTGTGGAGGTCCATCGTCTGCAGGTTCGGCCTCCCCCACACCATAATCACCGATAACGGTAAGCAGTTCGACAATTCCAAGTTCCGCCAATTCTGCGAGGAACACAGAATCCGTCACCACCTCACTTCGGTCGGGCACCCACAAGCCAACGGAGCGGCCGAGGTAACCAACAGGACTCTCCTCCAAGGAATCAAAGCTCGCCTCTCTAGAGCCCAAGGCAGGTGGGCGGATGAGCTGCACCATGTCTTGTGGGCCTATCGCACCACTCCGAGAATCCCGACGGGCGAGACTCCATTCCGAATGGCTTTTGGCACGGAGGCCGTCATCCCTGTGGAAATAGGCCTCCCATCTTTGCGGGTGGAGAGTTATTCGGAGGAAGCCAGCAACGAGCAACTCCGCACCAACCTCGACTTGGTAGAGGAAGTCAGAGAAAAAGCCCGAATCAGGACGGCTGCTTATCAACAGAGGGTGGCCCGGTACCATGCCTCCAAGGTCAAGGGGAAAACCTTCCTACCCGGCGACCTCGTCCTCCGAAAAGCTTCTGTATCCAAACCGCTGGAGCAAGGAAAGCTGGCACCGAACTGGGAAGGCCCGTACCAAATCAAGAGATCATTGGGCCAGGGACCTACAAGCTGCAGGATCTCGACGGGAAATCCATCCCCCGAATGTGGAACTCGGACAACCTCCGCAAATACTATCAATAGGGTATGTCCTTTATGTTTCGCCAGTTATCTATTTTCCCGCAACCTGTTATGTGAATCGATTATGCACCATATTGCCATAAATCGTAAAAGGAAATAGATGCTGCTTACCAATCCTCGGTACAACCGAGTTATCTGCCTGACAGGAAATCTCCGAACCTTGGCAGGGCCAAGTAAAACAAATCTCCGAACCTTGGCAGGGCCAAGTAAAACAAAATCTCCGAACCTTAGCAGGGCCAAGTAAAAACAAAGTCTCCGAACCTCGGCAGGGCCGAGCAACAAATCTCCGAACCTCGGCAGGGCCGAGCAACAAATCTCCGAACCTTGGCAGGGCCAAGTAAAACAAAGTCTCCGAACCTTGGCAGGGCCAAGTAAAACAAAATCTCCGAACCTTGGCAGGGCCAAGTAAAACAAAATCTCCGAACCTTGGCAGGGCCAAGTAAAACAAAGTCTCCGAACCTCGGCAGGGCCGAGCAACAAATCTCCGAACCTTGGCAGGGCCAAGTAAAACAAAGTCTCCGAACCTCGGCAGGGCCGAGCAACAAATCTCCGAACCTTGGCAGGGCCAAGTAAAACAAAGTCTCCGAACCTCGGCAGGGCCGAGCAACAAATCTCCGAACCTTGGGGGGCCAAGTAAAACAAAATCTCCGAACCTTGGCGGGGCCAAGTAAAACAAAGTCTCCGGACCTTGGCGGGACCAAGTAAAATGTTTCACCGAGCCATGGCAAGGCCAGGTAAAAACCACTCGGGCTAAAAACCCCGGCAAAAGGGTCTGAACCCATGGGCCTCGACCAAAGCCGAACGGCCCCAGATAGTCCCCGAAGGACTTCGTCCGGTTGGAGGCGAGCACGTTGAGTAAAAAACCATCGACGCGCGAGAAAAAGCCGCCGTTGACAAGGTTACTCTCGAGGCCATCTAGCCCCGCGCAGTCGGCCGAAGACCCCAGGCAGAGTTAGGCGATTTCCCTCTCCGCCACTGGAAATCTTTCGGATAACGCCCCTATAGCCCATCGTTCGAAAAAGCCTACGCTAGCACACCAAAACGACGGGGTCACGACGGCCCCCTGATCCGTCACACGGGCCTAAGCCATAAAAACTCAAAGGAAGGGGCTTCATGTATAAACAAGACCCATATTTCATTCATGAAAAGAGAACTACAAAGAGACGATAAGAAGCAAAAGCAAGTGGGGAGTCCCCGAATCAAATTCGGAGCCACTCCCGGAGGCTAACAGTTCCTCCAGACGCTCCGACAGGTCAGCCACTTGCTGACGCAGGGACGCTATCTCCTCCCGCTGCCGATCCATTATCCGGCGCGAGGCTTCCGCCTCCCTAACAGATACGTCCAAAAACTGTTCAGCGACCCTCGCAAGCCGCTCATTAGTCGCGAAGGCCGACGCCAGGCTCTCCCCATTGACCGTGACGGAGATGGATCTCCCCTCCGGGCGCAGCGGGCTAGCAAGTGAGGAACGCGACTCACTCGATCGCGCTGGGGAAGCCATCTTTTTCAAAGCCGAGGGATAGCCAAAGTCTATGCCCCCGGGTCATATTTATACCTGCCAGGAAGGTGTCCCGATCGGCCACGCCGCGAACGCCGATCCATGAGAGTTTGCCGCGTGTCAACATTCTAATGCATGAGGAATCCGAAGGGTCACGCCATATCCCGAGTGAGATCGATGAGCGCGAACAGACTGTTCGGGGGTTCCCCAGGCGAACACTTTCCAATCTGTCGCCCCCTGCATTAAATGCACTCGGCGCTTCCCCGAGCCGCTTAAATACCACCCCCTTTTCTTCTCGAAAAACGTGGAAGTGCGCCGCTCGACCGATAATTCGCCCCCTCGGAAAGAGTGGCATCGCCAATAAATGCATGGCAGCGCGCCGCCCGTTCCGCTCGGGCACCCCCTTTTATCAAGCACCACGTAGGCCTAACATGGCAGCTGAACCGCTCCCTCCGAGCTAGCTAAATTCTCCGAACCTCGGCAGGGCCGAGCTACAGTTCTCCGAACCTCGGCAGGGCCGAGCTACCAATTCTCCGAACCTCGGCAGGGCCGAGCTATCAATTCTCCGAACCTCGGCAGGGCCGAGCTATCAGTTCTCCGAACCTCGGCAGGGCCGAGCTACCAATTCTCCGAACCTCGGCAGGGCCGAGCTATCAATTCTCCGAACCTCGGCAGGGCCGAGCTATCAGTTCTCCGAACCTCGGCAGGGCCGAGCGAACCTCGGCAGGCCGAGCTATCAGTTCTCCGAACCTCGGCAGGGCCGAGCTACCAATTCTCCGAACCTCGGCAGGGCCGAGCTATCAGTTCTTCGAACCTCGGCAGGGCCGAGCTACAAAGTTCTCCGAACCTTGGCGTGGCCAAGAGATTTTCTCCAAACCTCGGCAGAACCGAGTTGCAAAATTCTTCGAACCTTGGCAGAGCCAAGTAAGACGTTCCCGAAACTCAACTACCTCGAGGGACTAAATCCTTAAACCATGACAAAAAGGGTTGCAGGCTCCCCGAACTTCGGCCAAAGCCGACTCACGATACTCCGAGCTCCGATAAAAGCGGAGCACAAAATACCGAACTCCTGACCCGAGCAAGGAGTATATTTTGCCAAACAGTCCATGAGTCGCCGAAAGCAAACCTCGATTAGTTCGGATGGCGTGAAGTCCTCATCTAAGGGCAAACAAAACGCTTCTGACGCCCGCAGACAACAATGGCAAAAAGTTCGGCACCAGAAAAGATAGAGATTAAAACATTGAATATAACTCTCTTTATTGCCGGTCATGATCAAATTACAAATGCCTCATAGGCGTTACAAAAACACTGAAATGCACAAAATAAAGGCAAAATACAAGATCCGTGTAGCTGCTCCAGAGCAGTCCTAGACAACTACGATGTTCCAACATCCGGATCGAGAAGTCATGCAAACCAAGAAACGGCCAAGTCCGCTTGGGCAGGATGAGTTAAAAGACCCAAAAGGAGGCATGGCCCGCGGATGCTGATTCTGAGGATCCGGACGATCCAGCCCGCTCCCCTAGGAGGGGGCGCTGAATCATATGCCGCCGCCCAGCCGGGAGAAACCGGGGACCATCCAACCCCGGTTGCTCCCATATTGTCCCTCCCGTGGCAAGGATTCCCCTCAGAGAAGACGCGGGAACCTAAGCCAGCGAAAGAGGGAGGGCCTGCGTGTGCTACGGAGGTGTCCATACACCTCCTGACCCGCATCCCCTGCAGCAGGAGCCGCAGATTACAACGGAAGCGCATATGTGCGCTCTCCGTATGATCTCTGCCCCCTCCATGTGCGCTCTCCATATGATCTCCGAGACTCGTCCCCTAAGGATGAGCCGTCCTTCGGCTGCTCCCCGGTTGCCCCAGCTATCCGGCGGCAAGGAGCCCATGAAAGGAAAAGTCGACCCTTCCACTCGCAGCAACAGAGGAACGGGTGCGGTAAAAATTCCAACGAAAAAGAAACTTTGGGGATAGCCAGATGAGACCCCTCTTTCCCCTTTTTATAGGCGGAAATGGACCAGGAAAAGCCACCCAGGCTGCGCGTCCCAAGATTCAAATTTCCAAATATTACGTCCACGTGGCCTCCCAAGATTGGCGCCCCACCGCGCCAAAACCACCGCCCGAACCAGGACATGTACGAAGATCCCCTCCTGATTTCGAATCACAGTCACTAAATGCAGAAAATCGTCCGCTGACGCTTCGAAAACCGGCGGGCTCAGAAAATCGTCCTTTGAAAAAGTACTGTCCAATAGTGGACGGTTGCGTGCGCATCGCAACGAGGTGGCCTGCATGGGAAAAGAGCACCTTCCGAAAAGCTCTGATGCAGCTTTATGCCCCCCGCTGCGCCGTATCAAGTAAAGTAAAAACCGAATCGCCTGCAGGACAGCAGGACATTGGCAGGATGGCAGGAATCACGCCGACCTATTTTTGCCCATCGGCCCACGACCTGTTCCCGCCTGTCGGCCCCAGCCGACCCGTTTTATTCGTCGGCCCTAGCCGACCTACTTATATCCGTCGGCCCTAGCCGACCTACTTATATTCGTCGGCCCCAGCCGACCCATTTCGCCTGTCGGCCCTAGCCGACCCATTTTCGTTTGTCGGCCCTAGCCGACCTATTTCGCCTGTCGGCCCTAGCCGATCCATTTTATTTGTCGGCTCAAATCGACCTATTTTATCCGTCGGCCCTAGCCGACCTATTTCGCCCGTCGGCCCTAGCCGATCCATTTTATTTGTCGGCTCAAATCGACCTATTTCGCCTATCGGCCCGAGCCAATACGCTTTCCCGGTCTCGAATTAAAGGCCGACGAGGGATATCAGCGAGCAATGAACCACTCATCATTGAGGCAAGGCTAAGCAACAGCGGAGTCGCACAGGAAAAACGCTTAGATAAAAACGGGAAAATCCCTTTGCTATGAAACGTCAAACAAATGTCTAAAAGGGCGAGATACAAGAGCGGCTCCTAAGAGCCAGGAGCCCCACCGGCTTCGGGACTACCCTCAACCATGCCTGCGGGTGCACGGCTAGGCTCACCCTTCTCCGATATTCTCGCCCCCTCGGCGGCAGTTTGCGATCGCCCCTCAGAAGCTGCAGCTTCGCTGGGACTAGGGGCTGCGCCAGGTTCGCCGTCAGAGACATCGACACGTTCGTCTTCTTCTTCCTCATCTTCGTCCCCTTCTGAATCTTCAACACTCAGAAAAGAGAGGTCCCATTCCGGACGCTCGCTAAGAATCCTCTGCTTGCACTCTTCCATCCCGTGACAGAACGCGTCTACGCTCATGGCGTCTTGCCGCCCCTTAAGAATAGCGAGCTGCATGTCGGCCCCAGCGGCCCATTTCTCAGCCTCGATCGCTTGAGCCTTCGAAATGGCATTCTGTTCCTCAAGCTCGCTGGACCGTGTCTCGAGTTCCGAGCTCCTGCTGCGAGCGGACGCGAGCGCACCTTGGAGAGCCCGAATCTCCGATCCCATCTTCGCCATCTGGAAAAAGCTAAAATCAATCGGCATCACAAAGAGCCAATGGAAAAATAAAGAGGATGAAATGGGAGCATACCTCCCCCTCTCGCCTAGCCAGTCTTTTGGCCAGCTCCTCAGCCTCACTCGGGCTCTTGTCCTGTCAGCGCCGACCAGCTCAACCCTCTCTTGCAGGGTGCTAATCTTCGATTGTCTGGCCTCAATCTCTCCGTGAGCTTGCGACAACTCTTTACTCACTCGAGTCATCATCCCTTGATGCCACCTGGCGCTATCCTTCAAATCGGCGATTTCACCATCACGCCGTTTCAGTTCCTCCTCCATTTCATCGAGCATTCTTGTTAGGCGTTTTCTTTCATCGTCGGCTTCTCTCCTCAGCCGGCTCAAACTCTCGCCGTGTTCCCACCGCGTCGCCGCCACTTCCGCGGAGTGTTTTGCTTCGATCCTGGCCAGCTCCCGACATGCGTCGTCGCTCTTCGCCAGGAGTCCCTGTAACTCCTCCACCCTACGCCTCAGCTTGGACACCTCGTCCACCGCAGTCTGATGAGCCGCCCTAGCCGCCTTCGAGCTCCTATCCATTGTGTCCATGAGCTCTTCGAACTGCTCGGACACCTTCAGCCGCGACTGGAGCTCGACATTCTCCCTCC
>UESW01004794.1:483370-514792 GCA_900491605.1 Calamus simplicifolius | reverse complement strand
TTGATATGGCATGTGGAGGCCACGCACATCTAGAGGATGTGTGCAGATTGATGGAGGCATTGCAGGGCCGTGGGACACATATGATATAATATGACAATGATTAAATATAAACAGTGGATTTGTTTACAATGCATATTCTGGTATTTGTTTTATAAGCTTCCATGATTTTTTGACTTAATGATATGCATGATTATGATAGCATGTTATTTAAATTGGAAGTTTCTATGAAAATTATGACTTGATAATATCTTGAGAGATAAGATGATATATGACTATTTTATGTCATTATTATAGGCTTACTTATTGAGTATGAGCTCATGTAAATCTCACAATGTTTTTCAGAGCCTCGGGATTGAAGATGAAATTATGGGATAGATGGAGCTCCAGTTAAATAAAATAGTTCCATAGTGTTGATGTAACCCCAGTAATATTTGTGTGTAGGGCTTGTAGCCCAAAACTTATATTAGTGGTTTGTAATAAAGTATGGATTTGGATTGACTTATTATACTTATTGCCTTATAATGATCGATGTGTAAATTTTGGGATGCCTTGCATGCCTGGCATGCAGCGGGTTGTCACCCTAGCTAAAATTTTTTTGGTCTGGAGCATGACACTCACACACTGCAATTCTTAGACTCCATCCGCCAACCCCGCGAGCTCCTCTCTGCCGCCAACCCCCGAATGTCAGAACCAAAGGAGAAGGTGAAATAGATTTTTGACTAAATCTCTTCTTTTTTTTATTTTTTTAATCTATTTTTTTTCTTGAAATCTTAGTAAAGCTGGTGTTATTTCTTCAGATTTAGAGGTTGAAATGGATTTCCAACATTCGGGCCCTTTGCTATTCTACTGTTTCATTCTAAGTGGCTGGAGGCTGAAGCCAGTGATTCGGGAGTCGAGACGGTTTGGGTTGGTGGGTTTTAGTTTGATGCCATGGAGATGATTTGGAAAGGATTTGGAGGTTGTTTCTTGCATTAAAGAAAGACAAGGTAAGTTTATCTCTTCTAAAGTCGATGCTTTTAAACAAGATTTAGATGTGGAGGGATATAGTGCTGTAGAGAGATCCGTTTTAGATGTATACAATAGTTCTTAGCTTCTTGTATAGTTGAATTGGAGCAACTGACAGCTCCTTTGAGTTTTCGCTGTTCTTCATTTTGATTTTCATTTTCTTTTTATGACAAACAAGATAAATCATGGATAAGAATTTGATCAAACTATCTATTGTTTGTCTCACATTGAATAGAACTATGATTTCTCTGCACATCGCCATTTCAACAACGCAAAGAAACTTGTTTCTTTGGGTAAACTTGGTAATGGAATTATTGCACACTAAATTATTTGTCTCAAAATGAGAGACGTATTGTTTTGCACTTCACAAGGCTGAATCCCTTTTGGAGGACACTTTACAAATGTGGAGGTGTAGGGTCTTATGAAAGCACCTTAATATTTTCCAATCTACCAAACCTTAATATTTTTTAAACTATGATTTAGCTAATATTTTTTTAAAAATAAAAAAAGAGAAACAGATGTCTCTGATATTTTCCAATATTTTAGAAGATTTATCCTTGGATATAATATTTTTGTACAGATATAGCCGATGCCATTGAATGAGCATGAACTTTAAGGTTTAGATGGTATGATACGATCTTCATGAGTGGTAGATGATCCATGCTTGATCCAAATCTCTTCAATAAACTTTCTAAGCCAATGGAATGATTCAAATAAACAATTGACCTATAATAGGTATATTTATTATAGTGAAATTTATTTTTGCCATAATAAGGTAAGATTTTATTAAAAAATTGTTTTTATATTTCATGCTATTATGGTAAAAAAAAAATTTACTGTAATAGGTATATTTATTACAATAATTTTTTTTCGTAATAAGGTAAGGTTTTATTTTTATATTTCGTGATATTATGGCAAAAAAAGAGTTTGCCATAATAAGTATATTTATTATGGCAAAAATTAGTTTCATCATAATAAAGTAAGATTTTATTTTAGTTTTTTTTGTTCTATTAAGACAAAATTTAACATTCACCGTAATAAATATACCTATTACGGTGAAATTTATTTTTACCAAGATTTTATTTTAATTTTTTTTTCATTCTATTATGGCAAAATCTAATAAATTTTGCCATAATATATATACCTATTACGGCAAAATTTATTTTTGCGGTAAGATTTTATTTTATTTTTTATTCTATTATAGCAAAATTTAAATTTTATCATAATAAATATACCTATTATGAAAAAATTTATGTGTTGTAATAAGTTGATTCCCTGAAACCCTCTCCCACCAGCAAAAAAATAATATTCCCCCTTTTCCTTGAAACCCTCGCTACCACCCGTGATTTTCTTTTTTCTCCGTCCAACCCCTGTGAGCTCCTCTTTGCCGCCAACCCCCGAACGCCAGAACCAAAGGAGAAGGTGAAGTGAATTTCTGACTAAATTTGTTCTTTTTTTTAATCTATTTTTTCTTGGAATCTTAGTAATGCCAGTGTTATTTCTTCAGATTTGGAGGTTGAAGTGGATTTCCAACATTCGGGTCCTCTACTGTTCTACTGTTTCATTCTGAGTGGCTGGAGGCTGAAGCCAGTGATTCGGGAGTCGGAACGGTTTGGGTTGGCAGGTTTTAGTTTGATGCCATTGGAGAGGATTTGAAAAGGATTTGGAGGTTGCTTCTGACATTAAAGGATATAGTAGAGAGATTCGTTTCAGATGTATACAATAGTTTTTAGCTTCTTGTATAGTTGGATTGGAGCAACTAGACAGCTCCTTTGAGTTTCCGCTGTTCTTCAATTTGTTTTTTCATTTTATTTTTATGACAAACAAGATAAACCAAGGCTAAGAATTTGATCAAACTATCTATTGTTTGTCTCACAATGAATAGAACTATGATTTCTCTGCACACCGCCATTTCAACAATGCAAAGATACTTGTTTCTTTGAGTAAACTTTGGTAATGGAATTATTGCATACTAATTATTTTAATCTCAAAATTGAGAGGCGTATTGTTTTGCACTTCACAAGGCTGAATACCTTTTGGAGGACACTTTACAAATGACCGGGTGCATTGTCTTATGAGAAAGCACCTTAATATTTTTCAATCTGCCAAACCTTAATATTTTTTAAACTATGATTTAGCTAATATTTTTTAAAAAAAAAAAAAAAAAGAGAAACAAATGTCTCTGATATTTTCCAATATTTTAGAGGATTTTTCTTTGGATATAATATTTTTGTACATATATAACCGATACCATTGAATGAGCATGAACTTTGAGGTTTAGATCGTATGATAAGACCTTCATGAGTGGTAGATGATCCATGCTTGATCCAAATCTCTTCAATAAACTTTCTGAGGCAATGAAATGATTCAAATAAACAATTGACTTGCAATTCTTAGCTTGTTGACAGTCAGCTCTACTGTTACCTATTAAAATACGATGCATATCCAAGTTTGCCTTTACTATCAATTGTAAGAACTGAAATCAATTATTTCTCTAAGAGATTTATACTGAGGCAGAGCTCATAACGAATGCCTGGAGTACTTTCAGAAATCGTACATGTAAGAAAAAAATGAGAAAAAGAAAAAATAGTATGATCATTTACACCCCACTGGTTGAATGATCTCACATTGCTTGAGACACTGCTTGGATTTGTTTCTTTCTTGTAAAGAGCACTTGGCTCAAGCCTACTTTCTCCTGTATGCTATCACCATCTTAAAATCTGATGCGAATCCCAATGCCTTGTATTATTACATGCTAGTGGAGCAGATGATTACAAGCCTAGTAAACAGGCATCATTTTAGCTCTCCATCAGCAATAGCAAAAAGTGTTGGCTAGTCGCTTAAAAATGAATTGTTTGCTGGTTTTATGAAAAATTTAGTTTGAAGGATTTAGGAAGCATATGGTGGCTTTCAGTAAGGGTTGGTTGCTGCGTCATGACGGGTTAAAATTTAAGGAGTCGTTTGAGATGATTTCATTGGGCACTAGCTCTATTGCCCTTATGAGTGGGCTCAGGGGGCAAGGGTAACATGGCAGTTAGAGAAACAAATGTCTCAGTTCATGCGTATCAGATAGGTGAACTCAAAAGGGTTAAATTAAGCAGAATAGCAATTATATTTCTTGTTTAAGCTTGTTTATGAAGTTCCTTATTACAGCTAGTTGATGTTTAGTATCACAAATGCTTTAAGTCTTTAGTATTATCTTTTTTTGACAAAATTTATTATCTTAAACTATTATTATTTCTTTTCAAAGAGATCCTTTACGGATAGGAGCCATCAAGACTTCATATGTGGAATACTTTTGTTTTGAAAAAAAAAAGAATCAATGGATAAATGAAAAAGCTGAAGATACCCATGTAAGTTTTATCAATTAAAAATACAATATTCTTGAATGTAATGTTTTATACTAAACATGTTGAATTTATTTTCTTTTCATTGCAGACACAGTTAGTAAAGCAACTTTTTTTACAAGACTCTATAAGAGAACGAATCAATGAGGATGCCACTTTTGATGAGGTTTTAGGTTTTAGATCTGGTTATAAAAGGGGATAGAGTCTACTACCGAATGGTACATCGAGAATTAGATGTAGTTCTTCATCTTCTGAAAATTCAATTAAAGAATGAGCTACATGTGTGCTGGAAGAACTACATGAGTGCCGAGAGCAATTGAGTCAACAGAAGAATATCATCACTCAACAATAGAAGATCATCGAGAATCTAAAGGCGACGACTGATGAGATCACTACTTACATGTGACAGCTAGTTCCTGAATTTGCTCCTAGTTCCTAGTAGACCCCATTTCTTTCATAGTGCCCTTAGTGACATATATTTTTTTTAATTATATATTTTTAAAAACATTGTATATGTGATTTTATTGAAATGAATGAAAATTTTTATTTGTTTTTTATAAAAAAATTGAAGCAAAAAATTATTTCTAATATCGTTGCTTTAATATTATATTAAATCATTATAACATGTGTAAAACAAAAAATTAAAATTACAAGTTATTATGGCGAATTAATTTTGTCGTAATAGGTAGCTATTATGGCGAAATTAATTCGTCATAGTATGTTCACAACAACTTATTACGATGATTCATACCTTGGCCCCTATGTCCCGGCACCCCCTCGGGGTGCGGGGATAAACATCCTTTTTTCATCGGGGTAATAACATTATTACCCCGGCATCGGGGACATTTTGTTCCTCGCACATCGGGAGCGGGGAAATCAACCTTAACTCGGGGCTCGTTTAATCGGGGCACCATTTTTGCTTGCTCACGCACGACTTTCAGCCCATGCCTCGCCGTAGTGTACCATCCGGTACCTCCGTGATTGTGCTCCAATACGGAGGGCCATGCCTCATAACGATGCATGCCCCTGTGCGTGACCGAGCCTTGCCACAGCATGCCATCCAGTACCTCCGTGATTGTGCTCCAATACGGAGGGCCATGCCTCATAACGATGTTTGGCGTGTTGCATGCCCCTGTGCGTGACCGAGCCTTGCCACAGCATGCCATCCAGTACCTCCGTGATTGTGCTCCAATACGGAGGGCCATGCCTCATAACGAGTTTGCATGCCCCTGTGCGTGACCGAGCCTTGCCACGGCATGCCATCCAGTACCTCCGTAGTTGTGCCCCAGTACGGAGGGCCATGCCTCATAGCGACATCTGGTTCACTGCATGTTCCCGTGCGCCACCATACCTTGCTAGGGTGTACGATTCGTTACCCCTAGCAACGGCGCCCGGTCCCATACACCGGTGACGATACAACGAAAACCTTCCAAAAGCGGCAAGTCACGGCATTCAGACAGGTATAAAGGACACACATTCACGCTGTAAGTGGGATCCAGACCCTGGTTTTTCTAAGCTTTCTTCCTCCCTGCTCAAAACCCTAACTGCCTCAGCTTCTCTTCGCGGGGTGGTTCTTTATCTGAACCCAAGCCACTGACTTGATCGTCGGAGGGTCCCCACCGGTCCCACCGGTCCTCGGGGACTTTTCTTGCAGGACTTCCCGGAGCGAGACGTCCGTTTTCCCCGACGTTTGAAGAAGGTGACTTGGCGTCATCAGTAACTATGCTACATTCCTTGTCTTAGGGAGCAGCAATGGCGTTTATGGCTGACTTACCATTAGTCCAAGCAATCTTTGTTAAAACTGGACAGATATTGTTGATGGAGAGAAGCCCACTGCAGAGTTCTTGCAGAGCTTGATATTTGTAATTGTTGCACTGGACTAGGCTTATATTCAATTACTATTGAATATATTCAATTATATTCAATTACATATAAGCAACACAAAGATGAAAAACCTAAAAAATCAATCACCTGGCTAATAGCCTGGTCCAATGCAGCAATTACTGATATCAAGTTTTGTAATATAAGAACCCCTCTGCAATGGGCTTCTCTCCGTCAACAACGTCTGTCACCAACTTTACCAAAGACTGCTAGGACTAATGGTTAGTCAGCCACATAAGCCACTGCTGCTCCTTAAGAAAAGGAATATAGCATAGTTATAGTTACCATGTTGTTGAATTAAAGATACAAAACAAGTTTCTTGCAATGAAGGAATGAAACAAAAGAAAACGGCTATCTTTTAATGTGTTTACGAGTTCTCTATATGCTCTGCTCATGCTAACCTATAGCTTTCAAATACATTATGCATAACTAAAGATGTTGCAAAAATGCCACCGACTTCTTCTTCTTCTTTTTTTAAAAAACTTGACTTCGTTTAAAGTAAAAGAATCCATAATCATCAAGATCCAAAGGCATCTTGGCAGCTTGTGAATTTGTCAGTACTGTCTTGAAAAGATAATATACAGTCGAAACAAAAAAGGCATCAAGGTAGATGTTTGCTTACATCGTGACGTCTAAGAATGGCTGCTCTCTGAAGCTATTAAAGAAAGAAAACAGCCATAATCAACATCCATGTTATTAAGATTCATGCGCGCAGACTATATATGCGTAGAACTATACTGTGACATTTGGCATTAGTGTAAAAGTGAAGGCATTTGACCAGTAATTTCAGGGCCAGAAAGTGTCTAATAGAAATATATATATATATATATATCATATGGGTTATGACTCAGATACTACATATATTTACTTACCATGCTTGTTGATCAAATGGCGTTATGTTGTGCCAAATGACGTGGAACCATGCTAATGTGCTTTGGAGAGGAAGTACAGACACTTATCTTCTCTTTTCTTTTTAATTTTTGAGAAAATGACACTCAGGTTCTAACTTGAAACCTCTCACTTAAATAATTGGGTGCCAAGCAGGTGAACTACTAACTGTTGAAAAACTATTAATGTCTTAACATCCTATATTATGTAACTTTAAGCTGTTCTCTCTCTCTCTCTCTTTTATTTTAATAAACAGACACTATTGAAAGGAAATGATCGAACAAAGATAATCTCTCGACTCAGAAAATAAGCTAATGATTGGTCTACACGCTGCATCAGCAGTAGACACACAGTACATCCGCAAATAAGAGAGAGAAAAATATAAAAAAAAAGCCATGTTACAAAGGGTTCAGTAACAAACTCGACCATCCAGTCACAGGAATTTTTTAGCATCAAATATTTGATATATAAGACTTATCAAGGTTAGATTATTGGTGCAGGCTTCAGAAGAATTAATTTTGACAAAATCATGGATTTCTTGCCCAAGCCTTGAACGTTGATTGCTAGTTTAGATAACAAGTCCGGATTACCCCGTTTTTCCACCTCTATTTGTGTTTAAAAGAAATCCAGCAGCCGATAAACTTGAAGCTAGTGTGTTCCGTTCTTCTGGAGGCCGGCCACTGTTGACTTCGAGAAGATCTAGAGGTTTATTGTATTTGAACTTTATCAAAACCAATTATTTTAGAGTAATTTTTCTCATTAAAAAGTCCCAAAAGGTCCTTTAATTCAAAACAGTGCCGAGCAAACTCTAAGCAGCCTGCGATGACTTGTCGGAAATCGTAGTTTCCAAGAACCCTATTTTTTGTTAAATAAAAACACCATCAATCATTGCACAAAAAGCTGATTCTAATTCCCTTGCAGGTGTCAGGACCAAATGCTGCATGCTTTAGTTCCTAACAAGCCTCTCGGAGCTACAAACTGGGGATCCTGAAAGAAGTATCATGTTCAATTCTTTGTTCTGATTAAGCTCTGGCATTCTGCTGTAGAGCATATTATATGCTCTCCCATTGGCAGATTCTCTCTCTCTCTCTCTCTCTCTCTCAAACTTACGTGAAGATAATTTTTATGGCCTTAATAGTCTATGCCAATTCATTGATTCCGAGCCCGGCCATTAATTCAGAGCTCTGCAAAGTTTCTGGTCTCAGCCGGAGTTCGACAACAGGTTCTACAAACTTCTTTCTTGTCATGATTCCTTGGGACATAAAGAACAGAGATTAATATCAAGAGCAAGCTAAAGAAACCGACCTAGATTCGAACAGCCAAACTACAGAGACTTCCAGGTCTATGAGTCTATCCAACATTGTCGCACCAACCAGCACCATCTTGATATCAAACGGAGAAAAGAGAAATAAGTGACCGGAAAAAAAAAAAAAAAAGGCAAGCCATGACAACGTCTTTTTAGTGCAGTGCAATTGGGAATTGAAAACAGAAAAAGAACTATGATCATCCCAATCTAGCAATGAGAACAAAATTCTCAATCTTCTGTATCTTCTATCTATCCTCACAGCACCGGATTCCTTCTGACAAGCTTGGAGGCTAGCATCTTCTTTTGAGCATTGCTTTGGTCGCCCCATTCAATTCCCTCTTGAATTCCTTGTTCTGATGCAGCACAAAGTTGCTGGAGTTTGCCACGATAGGTGCATTGAGCGGGGGCACCGTACCATCTCTCTTCCATTCAAGTATACGTACGGTTAAACTTCAGCATCTTCTTTCCCAGATTGCACGAGTACTGCTTGATAGCGTGGCCATATGAATAATTGATGCGTTGAAAGGATGGGGGAGGTTCATCAAGACAGAGAATGGAGGCATGTGGTTAAGAGATCACTCTCCTTTTGATTAGACTAGTGAGAGTTCACCCACCTTGGTTAAGGCCGGTGCCCAAAATGATCAGTGATGTAGAATGAAGGGTCGTAGCATCATGGAAGGAGAGATGATGAAGCAAAGGTTATTTTTTTCATTTCAGCTTGAATAAAATACATTAGTACATCTCTTTGTATAAATGTCACATACAACTTACCTAATCTCAAAGACTTCAGATCTTAAAGAATCACTCATTAATGATTTTATATCTGCAATAGTTTAATTATAGTTCTTAAATAATTAATTATATTCTAGATTTTTTTCTACATAATTATTTAAATTACAAGGCCATAAATATCAAGCTTCTACATGACTCTTTTATCTCTTGTCTTCCTGACTTTTCAAGTAGGATGTCATGTAAGCCGAATCAAGTTTAGTTTCTAATATTTTTTTATTTTGATTCCTTTTGATTTCTAACTCTAAGCATGCTCCTTAACTTAAAAAATATTTGATCTTAAGATATTTTATGGAAATGTTAGCCACTTAATCTTTGGTCTATATATAAAGCAACTAAACCTCTTTCTCCTTGAAGCAATCTCTAATGAAATGTATCTTGTATTTATGTGGTTGCTTTGATCACGAAGGATATGATTTTTAGCTATATGTATCACCAATCAATTATCAACATAGATAGCTGTTGCTTCTTGTTGCGGGAGTTTAAAATCATTAAGAAGCTTCCTAAGCCATAATGTGTGGCAAATATAAGACACTACTACAACATACTAGCTTCACAAGAGGAGAGTGCAATAATTAATTGCTTCCTTGAAGACTTTCTCCAAGATAGAAAGCAAATCCAAATGTACTTTTTTAATCATCTAAATCTCAAGCTCAATCATTACCACTATATCCAATAAGCTTGAAAGCGTTACTAGATGAATAAAATAATTCATAATTATAGTACCTTTGATATATCAAAGAATCCTTTTTGCAGCTATCAAACGAGTCATTTTTTGTTTCTCCATATAACAACTTACTAATCCAACTTCATTCATAATGTTTGATCTTATATAATTAAGCTATATAAGGCTTTTAATCAAACTCTTATAATATGTTGAATTTACTAGTTTTCCTTCACCATTCTTTTTCAGCTTTACACTTTTTTCAAGGGAGTGTCTACCTTATGACAATTCTCCATGTTAAATTTCTATAAGATTTCCTTAGCATAGTTGGTTTGGAAGATGAATATGCCTTCAGAAGATTGTTTGACTTCAATTCCCAATGAATAAGCCATTAAACTAATATCGATCATCTTAAATATCTTGATCATAGAGGCCTTAAATTCTTTGGTTATAGAGAAGCTATTCTCTATGAACACCAAATCAGTTACATATAGGTATACAGATAGAACACTCTATCTGTGTTAGTTTTCATATATAAATAATGCTCATAAGCGTATCTAGAAAACCTATTTTGAATAATAAATTTATCAATTCTTGCATATCCAAGGAGTCCACAAAGAGCTCTTTTCATCTTGTATGCCTTCTCTTTTTGTCCTTTCTTCTCAAACCCTAATGGATATTCAATGTAAACTTTCTCATATAACTAGTCATTTAAGAAGGTGGACTTGACTTTCATTTTTTTTAAAAAAATCATTTTACTTGAGTTTCCAAAGAGATGAAAAGGAGTGTCATTTCTAGACATGCCACTAGAGCAAAAAACCTCATCATAATCGATGCGATATTATTATTTGTAGCCTTTCACCATGAGAAATGCTTTATACTTCTTCACTTCTCCATTTGCTTTTTTCTTGATTTTATAGACCCACTTGACTTTAATGGCTTAATGTTTTTTGAAAGACTTGTGAGTTTCTAAGTATCATTTAATTCTTTCGATGGCTTTAATTTCTTTATTCATAGCACTTCTCCACTTTTCATCTTAAGATGCTTCTTCAAAGTTAATTGAATCACAACCTACAAAAAGACAAAACATAATAATATCATCTTCATTAGTAGCTTCAATTTTTTGGATAATATTATAAAATTCTTAAATGATTCACCACTTATGGTTGAATCGCCTACTAATATAATTGATCCTTTTTGAGGTGATAATGGGTTAATTTATTCTTGATTTGCTTTCTCTTCTTCTTCAATGATTTTCTTTCCTTCTTTCATTTGCTTCTCTTTTCTCTCTAAATCAACCCTTAATCAAACTCAACGGCTCTTGAGAACACAACTTTTTTGATAATGGAATTGTATAGCTTCTAGCCGCTAGAATTTTCTCCAAAATCCAAGAGAATGCACTTTTGACCTTTATCATCCAACTTGGCTCTTTTTTCTTCGGAAATTTTGGTATAAGCCATACTTCCAACGATTCAAAGATGATCAATCCTTGGCCTACAGGAGCTTCATATTTCTTTTGATATGATATTGTGAAGTCATTAAATGATAGGTAAACTTATTTAATAAATATATAACTTAAGCATAAGTATGTTTATAAATTTTATAAACAATTTATTGTCTTTTAGCATAAGTTGAACCACATTTAAAATTGTTCTTTTCTTTCTTTTCTTCCATAAACTCATTTTACTAGGGTAAGCACGGTATTGTTGCTGAATAAACAATTACAATTTTTCTTGCAAAAATTTTTAAACCCATTAGATTTATAATCTCTGCCACAGTTTGATCCTAACCCTTTATAATATGATAATTACTTCGTTTTTCAACCAAAATTTTAATTCTTTAAATTTTTTAAATATTTTCTCCTTTTCTTTTAGAAGGTAATTAAGCCCATGATTTGCCACTAAAATAATCAATGAAGATTAAAATTAAAATACCTATTCCATTTAATGGATTTAGGCTTTACAAGACCACAAACATTTGAACCAATTCTAAAGGTTGCGTTGTTCTTTTTGATTTCTTCCCTTCAAGGCCCTTTTGATATTGTTTGCCAATGATGCAGCATTCATATCTTCTCTTGGATAATCAAGTCATGGTATTCTTGTCACTATATTCACTTTTGACAAAAGCTTTAACCCATCAAAGTTAAGATCGATATTCAAATCTTAGATGCCATATAGAGTATAATTATCTTTAATTTTTGCCTTTAAGCATCTAGATTGATATTCAATTTGCTTTCCAATATAGAATTCAGATGACCGTTAATCTAGCTCAGCGATGGGAATATAGTTGCCAAGGGCATCAGAAATTGATTCTGTGGCTTCTGTTTTCGGTTGCCATCTCATGGCCAGATCTTGGTTTTGTTTTTTAACTTTTATTCAATTAATTATTCTTCATAAATCATTTTTTCTAAAATAAATCGTCCAAATCTAAATATTTGAGAATACACTACTGGACTACCTGAAACATTCTCAAGAACAAGGGTGGGATTTGTGTTGACGTTGTCCACTTTATGCACGCACAAATGCTTATTTTTATGTGACAAGAAATTATAGTTTTATTTATGTAAAATAATTCACTGTAGAGTAGAAGTACTTTAACGAAACACGGTCAGATTTAAAAAAGAAAAGAAAAGAAAAGAAATAGTTCATCGTTGAACTATTGCCATGGCACTCGAGCATGAAGGAGAACATGTTTCTTCACTCGGATGAGCTCGTATCCATGCCTCAGACTGGAACAGCAAGCCACCATTTTGTTGAAAATTCAAAGCAGAAACAGTAGAGACATGGCTATGGATGAGAATGAAGGCAAAATCGCCATACTGTCAAGCCAACAGCCAGTATCGTCCATCTAATTAATCTCCGCCCATGGGCCCGTGTGCTCCTCAAGAACTGATCACGCTTTACTCCAGAGGCATCTTCTATTTCTCTTTTATCCTCATCAGCTGCACCACAGTTGTCTCCAGTCTTTGTCCAGTCTTTGGCTGACAGTTCTTCATACTCTTTAGCAGTAATGAGAGCCTCATCTCATCGCCATATCTTCTTTTGACCGTTGGCTTCTTCTGAGGTTTGGATCACCGGCAGCACGGGCGGAACTACCCTTGGGCTACACTGGGCTGTAGCCCGGGTAAAAATTTAACAAAAAAAATACTACTTCTAATTCCAATAGCCCAATTCCCAAAGGCCCCAAACTCAGGCCCAATAATATTCTAAAATCCTAATTTCTAACCTAGCGAGAAATCTGTTTGGTACTCCTTGTTCCCGTTGGTGCTCCTTGTTCCTGTTTGGTGCTCCCGTTTAGAGACTCTACTCCACCGCAGGCGGCAACCACCACCTACACTGCAGGAACGAACAACACCAGTACACCACCAGCCACTAGGTCCAGCACCACCGGTCCACCAATTGCATGCTCTGCAGACTGCAGTCAACTCCTCCTCCTCCAAGTGCAACTATTTAATTTGGTAATTTCATATCATGAAATTACTATATTGCAAGGAATCTTGTCTGTCTTGAATGTACATATGCATGAGAAATTTGAAGATTATTGTACTGAGAGCCATGACAGCGGAGTGAATTTAAAAGCTTCTGCAATTGTGAACATGGTGATTTCCAATGTGTGTGTGACATAGCAGAGCAGAGCAGAGCATGACTATTGACTATGACATTGCTTTTGATTATAAATGGGTGCTTCTTTGTTATTGCTCTGCAGAAATCTGTAATAATACATATATTGTGACTGTAATCTAATCACACACACATATTATATTTAATGGCCTCTTTTTTGTTACTGCCTACTCAATTTATAGAATTTTATATTTTAATTTTATAATTATGGATGATACATGTAATAGGTTGCTTGGGTTTTTCATTGAAATGGCAAGTCAAGAAAAAAAAAGAAAGACACTTTTGTCATTCTTTAAACCAAGTGATGCTACATCAAGAGTGACAAGTGATACACCTTCATCACCATTGATTGCAAGCAAATCAAATACTAGCAATAATCCTCTTGGACCTCCTCAAAATTCTCAAAGCATTGGAATTGCTAGTGAGTCTCTTGAACGTGATCCAGGATTGCGTATGCCAATATGGAAGCATCTTCATAATGTCCGTGATGAAATCAGACGAGCTTATATAAAATTGGGACCATATCAACCCAAATTGCATAAGGATGAGTATCCGTCGTCTGCTTCCGAAAAACAACGTCGTCGATTTCAATCCTCTTGGTTTGAAGAATTTCCATGGTTAGAGTACTCTTTCTCTAAAGATGCTGCATTTTGTTTTCCATGTTTTCTTTTTGAAAAGAATTCATATCCACAACATGCATTTACTGGAGACGGGTTTAGGAGTTGGAAAAGAGTTAAAGAAGGGGGGAAATGTGCATTTTTGATACATGTTGGAGGCCCTACTTCTGTACACAATAATGCTGTGAGGGCAATTGATGATTTAATGGGTGTTAAACGACATATTGACAAAGTCATAAATGCTCAAACTTCAGAGGAGGTACGTAAGAACAGATTGCGCCTAACAGCAACGATTGAGAGTGTACGTTGGCTAAGCTTGCAAGCTTGTGCATTAAGAGGGCATGACGAATCACTAAACTCCAGTAATAGGGGTAATTTTATTGAGATGCTAAAACTCATGGGAAGATTGAATGTCAATATTGCAGACATTGTTTTGGAGAAAGCTCCAAAAATGCAACATATACTTCACCAAAAATTCAGAAAGATATTTTGCACATTCTTGCTTCCAAAGTGCGGAGTAAAATTCGTGATGAGGTAGGAGATGCTAAGTTTTGCATTCTAGTTGATGAAGCAAAAGATGCATCAAATAAAGAACAGATGGCTATTGTGCTTCGATTTGTTAATATTCATGGTATGATATGTGAGCGTTTCTTTGACATTGTGAATGTTACAGATACATCAGCGTCAACACTTAAGCAAGAAATATCTGATGTTCTTACAAAATATAATTTGCACATTCAGAATATGCGAGGTCAGGGGTATGATGGTGCTAGTAACATGCGTGGTGCATTTAATGGTTTGCAGGCCTTGTTTCTTAGAGATTGTCCATATGCCTACTATGTGCATTGTTTTGCTCATCGATTGCAACTAGCACTAGTTGGGGCTGCTGAGAAAGAACATACAATTTGGCTTTTCTTTTCAAAGCTAACTACTATTGTCAATCTAGTTAGTGCTTCTTCTAAGCGTCATGCAGAGTTAAAAACTGCTCAAGCCATTGAGATTGCTCGTTCTGTGGCTAGTGGAGAACGTGAGACTGGTAGAGGAATTAATCAGATTGGCAAGTTGCAGAGAGCTGGAACTACCAGGTGGAGCTCTCACTTTGATTCTATTTGCAGCTTAATTGATATGTATAGTGCAACAATTAATGTACTTGAAAGCATTATGGATGAAGGTTCTTCCAACTCTATACGTGGGGAAGCTGCAGGTTCTCTAATGGTGATGAAGTCTTTTGATTTCTTATTTATCTTGCACTTAATGCATAGGCTTATGGGAGTTACTGATTTGCTTTGTCGGGCTTTGCAACACAAATCAGTTGATATCTTAAATGCCATGGATCTAGTCTCGACTACAAAATCATTGTTACAATCTTTGAGAGATGATGGCTTTGATATAATTCTTGAGCATGTTAGATCAGTTTGTAGACAATACGACATTGATGTGCCTGATATAAGTACTCATTATAAACAAGCATGTCGTTCTTCTCAGCAAAAAGATCCTATCTCAGTTCAACATCATTACCATAATGATGTATTTAATGCTTCAATTGATTTTCAGTTGGAAGAATTGAACACTAGATTCAATGATGATGCAGTTGAACTTTTAATATTAGGCTCTGCTTTGGATCCAAAAGACAACTTCAAATTGTTTAACATTGATCAAATTTGCAGTGTAGCTACGAAATTTTACCCGAGTGATTTCACTGGACAAGACATGCACTTATTACGACTTCAGCTTGAACATTATAAGTTTGATGTGCTTCATCATGAAAAGTTTCGGAATTTGTCCACAATTTCTGAATTATGTCAACGACTAGTTGAGACAAACAAGTCACAGCACTACAATATGATCGATCGGTTAATTCGTCTCCTGTTAACTCTACCTGTTTCTACAGCGACTACAGAGCGAGCATTTTCAGCTATGAAGCTAGTTAAAACTGTTATTCGTAATAAAATGGAAGAGGATTTTTGAGAGATTCCATGATTATATACATTGAGAGAGAGCTTGCTGAAGATATTGACTCTGATGTGGTAATTGATGAATTTTATGTTCAAAAGAATCGTCGAGCACAACTTCAATAGTGTGAGTTCGCGTATTTTATAACTTTTCAGTATTATATTATATAATGAAATTTTCAATTGTGAATTATCTAGATGTCTTTATTTCTTGTCTTACTTCTCCACTTTATGGACAATGTGATTTGTCTACTTTGAATAGGTTTTGCATCAGTTTATTGGGAATAAAGAGGGTGGAGGCAAGGAATTGAAGCAAGAGTACTGAGAAGGAAATCATATGCATTTTGTTTAGAAGATCTTTTATAATGGATCTCACATGTTGTTCTTCTTAATTTATAGTTAATTTTGATATGTTTTTAAGTTGATACTTTATACAATTATTGTATACAATGAGTTTAAAGCATTTGTAATCTTGAAATTGGCTGATCAAACAGATTAATCTTGTTTTCATGAGTACTGATTGTTATAGATTATAGAGACTTGGTTGTGGAGTTATGAAATGAATATAGAAGTGTGTTTATTTTGTTTTATAGGTTTGAGTTCAATAAAATATAGGGGAGATGCTGTCCAATTTTTTTCAGGGCACAACCTCGAACCCTGAGCTTCCATGATCATAAGAGTTAATTCCGTTTCTTCCATGACAGCCCGGGCGAATCTAAAATCCTAGGTCCGCCCCTGACCGGCAGCATGGATTGGCTCTACGTATCGGATTTCTCGGGAGAGCCACTGTCGCCTTTGCCCTTGTCCGAGATGCATCGCCGTTGTCTATAGGCTGAAGATTTGACGGTGGGGTGAATCGTTAAGATCAAACCGATTTATTTGATCGAATAGGTTGACTCATAACCCAGATTCGTTGTTCGATCCAATTTTCAAAACATTGGCAAAGGCAAAAGTCTTTCCAGCGCGTAGTAAACTGAGCTGCTCAGTGCCGTCTCCCCCCTACTCTCTATCGCAATTCGCAAGCTGGTCCAGTGTGGGCGGGGATTTTGGCCACTCCACCACGGAGTGCCGACCAAGTCATTGACCCGCCAGTGAACGCAATCCCCGGGTTTCTTTGTCTCCATCTTACCTGATTCCACCCTCTCTGATACGCTGCTTGCTGCTGGCCCACTATTTTAATTATTTCTTTCAACAACCAACCTCCACCGATCAATCAGCTCGAAGCGCTGCATCAAGACTTTCATTAATGGCTCTGTAACTAAGGGTGCAACTCCAACTCATGAAGTTCGTGTTTTCTCAACTTTAATTTTAATTTTATTTATAAAATATTAACTTTAATTTTATTTATAAAATTTTAATTTTAATTTTATTTTTAAAAATTAAGTTTGGATTAAATTTCGAATGGGAATTCGGATTGGTAATAAAATAAAATAAAATATTTTTTTAAAGTAAATAAATATCGAATTATGAATTTCAAAGGTGAAAAAATAAATTCCTTGTTGAACTCGTAAGATGCTCATCACCATAACCTAAAGCATTTTGAAAACCATTCCTTCATATTTACTAAAACACCCTCCATAACATCTTTCATTAGTCTATTCATTTCCGGCTAGTCGAACCAACCTATGTCCATTTTATCATTTCAAACACTAAAAACTCCTTCGATTCGCAGAAGGCGCGGCCTACCTCTGCCTCTCTTTTCTGCTCCCTCATTGCAGGAATGACAGTGCCATAAACAAGAAAAGAAGAAGGCGAGAAGTGAAACGAAATGTGCGAATGCCCGCCTTTATGTTTGTTCTTTTCCTCGCCTGCGATCGACGGCCTTGCCCTTCTCGCCCTCAAGTTGGCTATCTCATCTAACCCAACTGATGCTCTCAATGCTTCAAAAAATCTGATGCCGATAGGCTATCCTCGTTCGGATAACCCTCGGGTTCGGATTGACCATAATTCAAACCCGAGTCAATTGTAAATCGGGTCGGATTAAACCCAGGTCTTTCGGGTTCGATTGGGTGGACATGAATTTAAACACCGCTATAAATTGGGTTCGACGAATCGAGTTCGGATTCAATCCGATCCAAGTTGCATCCTAACGACACAAGCTCCTTTCCTAATCTAATTAATTATCTTTATTAGCGTATTAAATTATATAATCAAAAATTAAATAAAAATTAATAAATAGTAAATAAATTTGAGTTATAAATATATAATATTTTAAAAAAAAATCTATTTTTTCAAATCGTAATTTGCGGTTTACGGACGAAGTGATTAACGTGGACCCCTTTCTCGCGTGGTAAAAAGGATGAAAAGATTCATTAGGTGTGAAGCACAAGAACAGAGAATAAGTTTGATGGGTCACGGGCCGTGCCGAATTTGAATTTTTTTTTAGTGGGCCGTGCCTGGCACGGTCCATTTGTTAATGGACCGTGCCAGGCACGGTACGGTAATTTTTCTGGCACGATGAGCCTGGGACCGTGCCTGGGCATGGCCCAGTGCCCATGCCTAAGTATGACAACTTTTGAGCCTTTACAGGTACCGTTTGCTAGCGGATAAGAGGGTTATTAGACCAATGAAAGTGTACTGACAGTAAAATTAAATTAGATTGAGATTTGTCCCGAATGATCAACTAGAAAGGGACACCCTGCGGTCAAACCAGAAGCAGGGAAAAAAAGGGTGAAATAAACAACGATTGTGTGGCCCAAACATAAACGTACGTTAATATTTCCTTATAATATCATCCACTATGGATTATTGTTGTAGTTGCTGCATCTTAAATTTTATTTTTTTTAATCTAGTATTAGCATTGGAGTTAACACAAATTTTTTTTTAAATTTAGTATTAGCATTGGAGCTATATAAGAGATATGACCAAATCTTTGGTTTAGCTATATTTGAATATAGCCAAATCGGATTCTATATATTTACTTATTTATAGAGTTCAAAACTAGTTACTTCTTTCATCCTTAGATTCGTACGTATCTTAAAATCAAAAAACTAACACTTCTTCAATTGTTTTAGCTGCTTAAAAAAAAAAAAAAGAGCATTTATAAGAAGAAGAGGCAATACAAACCGCGTCTCTACCATAGAAATATACCATTGGTTGTATAGGAATACAATATAATAGCATAGTTGTATGATATATTTATAGTAGCACATTGATATAATATACTATATTATATCTCGGTGCTGCTATATCATATTCCTTTGTCGTATTATATCTCTATGCTACTAAATTATATCCATTTTTTAATATAAATATATCATATATATTTAAATATTATTATATCATATTTCTATACTACTATTATATCCCTATATTGTTATATCATATATTTGTACTACTATATTATTTCACTATGCTGCTATATCATATATATCCTTATATTGCTATATCATTTTCTCATACTACTATATCATATCCCTACTATATCCTTGTGCTATTATATCATACCCTTGTACTATTAAATCATACCCTATACTACTCTATACGACTATATCACTTTTATATTACCACATGGCTCATTTTCATAGTAGAGGTATGGATTGTATTGTTTCATCTATAAAAGCTTTAAAAAAAAAAAAACAGCTAATGATGGTTAAAGAATAACTTTAAGATCTATGCAAATTTAATGATGGACGGAATTGAATTTAGTTTTGGCTATATGTGAATGTAGTGAAGTCTAACAATGTGTTCGTGTATAAGTACAAGTTAGGCTAAGTTAGGCTCGAACCCTGAATTATTTTTATTTGGTCAAACCTAGTTCAACTATTGTTGACCCAATTATTGATTATTAACAAAAGACATGAGTATATTCATTATGTTTCTGACAAATTTGAGAAGTGTTTCAGGCATTAAGAATGTTTAATTATTCAAATGGCACACAAAATCAGTTTAGAATTAAGTTTTAAATGAAAAATATTTAAGTTCAAACCTTGGAGTCGACACCTATTGTGTCTGAAGCCGACACCAGGGCGTATCAGAATAGTTCTACATTTTCGGCACAGTTTGGAGTTGACACCTGAAACTCTGGAGCCGACTCTAACCTGAGATACAGAGAAGTGCTTTCTGCGTCAGTTTTTGGAGCCGACACCTTAATTCGGGAGCCGACACCTAAAGTTCGGGAGCCGACACCTGAAATTTCTGGAGCCGACTCTAACCTGAGAACAGATAGCGTATTTTTTGGACATCGGCGGAGTCGACACCCTCGGTTTCGGGAGCCAACACCCTCGGTTTCGGGAGCCGACACATCACTTTTTCGGAGCTGACTCCCTAACTAACTTTTTATTTACTATTTTGAGAAACCCGAGTTGGAGCCGACACCTGCAAAGTTGGAGCCAACTCCAACCTATCAAGAATGGATTTTCAAATGTCAGAACGGACTCCAACGGTAATATTTTTTACCTAATCTCTAACGGCTATTTTCTGTGTGTAGAAGCAATCCAATTACTCTGTAATGGCTATTTTTCTTACCTAATCTTGGATTAAGAGATCTATAAAAAGGAGGAACCGTCCGTTTGAAAAATATAGAAAAATCAAAAAAATCAAGAGAAAAAGAGAGATATTTTCAAAGAGAAATCTCCGAATCCACGTCCATCTTCAAGAGAGAGATTCAAAAGAAATCCAAAGCTTCAAAGATCATTTTCGGAGGATTCACAAAGAAAGAAAGAAGAAGCTCAAAGCCCCTTTTTCCTCAACAATCATGAAGAATCAGAGCTGGAGCTTGATTCAACCATTCAAGAGAGAAGAGGAAAAGAAGAAAAGCTTGCATTCAAATCGCTTCAAATAGGCCTTTCTATCCTATTTATTTAAATTGAATATTTGCTCATTTGAGGAGCTGTCTTGTATTGTAAACTTCATTTTCAAATTGTTGTTTGCTAATTCAATCAGGGGATTGAATTATGGAGGTGGTATACCTCGAGACAAGCTAAGGTTAGCTTGTGATTTGGGTTTTATGCTGGTGAGCCCGGAAAAACTAGCTGGGTTCGTTGTGATCCCGGATAAAATAACAAGTTAGAGTTGTGAGCTTGTAAAACAACTCGACTGTAATCGGTAGGATTATAGTATGGACCCAAGTGTTGCTTGGGAGTGGACGTAGGTGTTGGATACACCGAACCACTATAAAATCTTTGTGTTTGTCGTGCATTTATCTCTCTCTCTCTATCAATCTTATTTGTGCTTAGCTTTAATTAATTTAGTTCATTTGAGCATCTTCATATCAATCTAAATATTTTCAAAGAGTTAAAATTTTTTAAAGAACCCAATTCATCCCCCCTCTTGGGTTGCCATCTGGGCCAACAATTGGTATCAGAGCTAGTGCTCATTTAAATTTGATCTAACGATCAAGAGTCAAAGATCCAAATGGCAGCTCAAGTTGGATCATCTTTTTCAGAAGGTCAATCCACTAATCGACCTCCTTTATTTAATGGTACAAATTATGGTTATTGGAAAGCTAGAATGAAATTTTTATTCAAGCACTTGACTATGAACTATGGGGCATCATAGTAAATGGTCCTCACACACCCACAATAAGAGTAGATAACATGGTGATTCCTAAGCCGAAAACGGAATGGGATGAACATGATAGGAAGTTGGCTCAGCTCAATGCTAAAGCCATGAATGTTTTGTACTATTCTTTAGATGCTAATGAGTTTAATCGCATCTCTACTTGTATTTCCGCAAAAGAAATTTGGGATAGATTAGAAGTTACCCATGAGGGTACTAATCAAGTTAAAGAATCTAAAATTAATATTTTAGTGCATAAATATGAATTGTTTAGCATGGAACAAACTGAATCAATCACATGCATGTACACTAGATTCACTGATATTGTGAATGGTTTAAAAAGTCTAGGAAAAACTATACTAATTCTGAATTGGTGCGCAAAATTCTTAGGTCTCTTCCAAGATCATGGAAGCCAAGGTGACTGCAATCCAAGAAGCTAAAGACTTAATGCTCTACCTTTGGAGGAGCTACTTGGATCCTTGATGACTCATGAGCTAACAATGAAAGCAACATCAAGAGGAAGATGTCAAGAAGAAGAGAACCATAGCTCTTAAGGCTGCAGAAATTAAGAAAGCAGCATAGCTTGATGATGCATCAGCTCCTTGCAAGAAGATGATGATGAAGAAACAGCTCTCCTTGCTAGAAATTTAAGAAATTTATGCAAAGAAGGAGACCCTTCCATAAGAAAAGTATGGAACAAAAATGGAAGGAAAAAAGGAGAAAGAGAAGGACAAAGAAAAAGAAAAAGAACCCTTGACATGTTATGAGTGTAAGAAGCCGGGGCATTTCAGATATGAGTGTCCTCAATTAAAGAAGGTTACAAGAAGAAGAAGAAGGCATATGTGCAACATGGAGTGATAGCGAAGAATCCTCTTCCGAGGAGGAACAAAAGGAAGTTGCAAACATTTGCTTTATGGCAAACGACAATGAGGTAAGTTCTGAAACTGATGATTTACATTTGATGAATTATATGATGCATTTAATGAGCTAGTTAGTGACTTCAAAATTTTGAAAAAAAACAATCTTTGAAAATAAAAATTTAAATCTTCTTAAAGAAAAATGAAATTAACTCTTGAAGTTAAAAACAAAAGCTGAAAAGGAAATTTTCTAAAGAAAAAGAATCAATTTTCAATGAAAATATTAATTTAAAGAAAGAAGTTGATAAGTATAAAAACATTGTTGATAAATTTACATATAGTTCAGAAAAATTAAATTTACTTAGTAATCAAAGAGCAGTTTTTGATAAAGCCGGATTAGGTTATAGACCTCACATGAAACAAAAATTTGTAAACAATTTCTTTATTAAGGAACAATAAAAATGATGTTTCATGTTATCATTGCAACAAGAAAGGACATAAATCTTATGTATGCAATTTTAGAAAAACTAATAAGAATTTAAATATTAAAGGCAAAAAAATATGGGTTTCAAAAGGAACAATTTTTATTGCGACTAACCATGAAGGACCCAAGAAAGCTTGGGTACCTAAACATAAAGTTTGATTATCTTGCAGGAGTGTCTTGCGGCCAAAGGATCAAAACGAAAGTGGTATCTTGATAGTGGCTGCTCAAGGCACATGACGGGTGACAAGGATCAATTCATCACCCTTGAAGATAAAAGAGGAGTTGTTACTTTTGGAGACAATAGCAAAGGTCAAATTATGGGCCTTGGTAAAATTCAAATAACTCCATCCACCTTTATTGAGAATGTTTTATATGTTGATGGTTTAAAGCATAATTTAATTAGCATTAGCCAATTATTGATTTTGATGATTAACAAAAATGAGTATATTCATTATTTTTTGACAAATTTGAGAAGTGTTTTCATGCATTAAGAATGTTTAATTATTCAAATGACAAACAAAATCAGTTTAGAATTAAGTTTTAAATGGAAAAATTTAAGTTTAGACCTTGGAGTCGACACCTACTGTGTCTGGAGTCGACACCAGGGTGTCAGAACAATTCTAGATTTTCGGCATGGTTTGGAGTCGATACCCTGAAACTCTGGAGCTGACTCTAACCTGAGATACAGAGAAGTGCTTTCTGCGTCAGTTTTTGGAGCCGACAACCTTAAGTTTGGGAGCCGACACCTGAAGTTGGGAGCCGACACACCTAAAACTCTAGAGCCGACTCTAATCTGAGATACAGAGAAGTGCTTTCTGCGTTGGTTTTTGGAGCTGACACCTGAAGTTCGGGAGCCGACACCTGAAGTTCGGGAGCTGACACCTGGGATTTTTGGAGCCGACTCTAACCTGAGAACATAGAGCGTATTTTTTGGACATCAGCAGAGTCGACACCCTCGGTTTCGGAGCCAATACCTATATGCGGCGAGCCGACACATCACTTTATCGGAGCCGACTCCCCAACTAACTTTTTATTTACTATTTTTAGAAACCCGAGTTGGAGCCGACACCTATAAAGTTGGAGCCGACTCCAACATTTCAGGAACGGATTTCAAATGTCAGAACGGACTCCAACGGTAATATTTTTCACCTAATCTCTAACGGCTATTTTTCTTTGTGTGTAGAAGCAATCCAAGTACTCTGTAACGGCTATTTTTCTCATTTAATCTTGGATTAAGAGATTTATAAAAAGGGAGAAACGTCCGTTTGAAATATATAGAAAAATCAAAAAAATCAAGAGAAAAAGAGAGATATTTTTCAAAGAGAAATCTTCGAATCCACGTCCATCTTCAAGAGAGAGATTCAAAAGAAATCCAAAGCTTTCAAAGATCATTTTCAGAGGATTCACAAAGAAAGAAGAAGAAGCTCAAAGCCCCTTTTTCCTCAACAATCTTCTGTAAAGAATCAGAGTTGGAGCTGATTCAACCATTCAAGAGAGAAAAGAAAAAAAGAAAAGCTTGCATTCAAATCGCTTCTAACAAGCCTTTCTATCCTTGTTTATTTAAATTGAATATTTGCTCATTTGAGAGCTGTCTTGTATTGTAAACTTCATTTCAAATTATTGTTTGCTAATTCAATCAGGGGATTGAATTAGTGGAGATAGTATACCTCGGGACAAGCTAAGGTTAGTTTGTGGTTTGGGTTTTGTGCTGGTGAGCCCGGAAAAACCAGCTGGTTCGTTGTGATCCCGGATAAAACAACAAGTTAGAGTTGTGAGCTTGTAAAATAACTCGACTGTAATCGATGGGATTATAGTGTGGACTCAAGTGTTGCTTGGGAGTGGACGTAGGTGTTGGATACACCGAACCACTATAAAATCTTTATGTTTGTCGTGCATTTATCTCTCTCTATTAATCTTATTTGTGCATAACTTTAATTAATTTAGTTTATTTGAGCATCTTCATATTAATCTAAATATTTTTAAAAAGTTAAATTTTTTTTAAAAAATTCAATTCACCCTCCCTCTTGGGTTGCCATCTGGGCCAACAACTATACATGACCCAAGTTTAGGCCTGGCTCAGCTCGATATCTCGAGTTGCCTTTTTGCCTTTAATCCACTTTGACCCATGCCCGATATATAATATATAGAGAGAGAAAGAATGATTTGACTATATTCACATATAGCCAAGCCTAAAGCTAGTCACTTTTTTTACCATTAAATTTGTGTAGATCTCAACAATGAATGTAGCCAAGCCCAAATCCAATCTTCTCTTTGACCATTTGATTTGCATAAATCTTGATGCCAAAAGCCATATGTTTTGGGAGTAAATAGGAGTAAATAGAAACTCCATGAAAGTAAAAATAATGGTTAACAGATGATTTTTGGTCTTAAGATCTATGCAAATTTAATAATAAAAAAAATTGAATTTTGGTCAGTCAATATATGAATGTTGAAAATATCCATACATATACTGTGGTACTTTAAACAACTTGTAAATGAATTAAGCAAAGTTATATTTGGTATCCACTTGAAAATAGCTCGACGCCGTGGGGAGAGGGGAAGGTGCGGCAAAGATGTGCAATTTTTTTTTGTAAAATTGAGTTCAGTCATCATTTTTTTATTTTTTATTTAAAAAAAAACAGATATCAAAGTCAGACATTCAATATCGTCATTTACTGCTTTAAATCTTTATCGAATATTTTTGTGCCTTTAATTTTTTTATTATTAAAGTGGGTAAAGTTAGGAAATGATATACTGTGTTTCTTTGTGTAATCCTTTTTGGATCATACTGACGTCTATTGTTCATCATCCATCATCTACAAGGTGTTTTTTTTTTTTTTTATACAAACGAACAATAATATTAACCTTGTACAGGTCAGTTCAATAATATTAGAGTACAAAATTTGCTTCACAGTGATATTAAATGAAAAAGATTTATGTAATGAATGCGAAAAAAAAAAGTTTTACAAAGTGATATTAAAGAAGGAAGCATGTTTTAAATAGTGCTTTTCTTATTTACTATGATAAATAAAAAATATTATTTAAAATAATTTTTAAAAAAAGCATCATTTTAAGTGATGTTTTTAGAAAGTTTTTTTTTTCTTAATTTATTTAAAGTTTTAATATACCATAAAAAATAATGCTTCTTCATTTCAAGTGAAATGGCTCTTTTTAAAAATGCTTTATTTTTATTTTATCATAATAGATTTAAAAGGTATATTTTTTTTAAAAAAAAAAAAACTCCATCATCTGCGCTTCTCTTTGCGGCCGCTGCGATTCTGACATGGAAGTCAACCGGGGTCACCTTGTCAAGGAGGTATACTGGCCCTGCAGCTTGAGGAGGGCCGCAAACTGGTCGGTCAAATTGGTGGGCTTTCCAACCGATTATTCTTCGCACCTGTTAGACACCCTATCATGCTCATGTCATGTGACCATAGATAGGATAGGATTCATCTCACCTCCATTGACTCCCGAGATGAACTGCTATCTTGGAGCGACGCGTACCTTCTCCTAGCCAAATTCAAGGCAGTGAAGGTCCCACCTCACAATGAAGCCAACAGCGTGAACATTTAACATGGTAGCAACCGCAATGATAGCATCTTAATGATGAGGGTGGAGAGGAGAAATGATACAACCCAACATCTCATGCAAAAAAAAAAAAAAAAACCAATAGGGTGATATTGTTTGAATTTCTAATATTTTATAAATATCTAAGGATTATCTACTACGTTATTGGTATGAAACTAAATACAAACTAATAAACACTCTCACATACTATTTTTTTTTTAATCTTAACATCCTTATCAGACTAATAGTCCAAATTTAAATCTAATTATATTAAATCATAATATTATAAATGTTTGTAATATTCTCTAATCCACATGAATTATAATCCGAGATAGATTTGGCTGAAAGTGTTATATAAGAAGTAGAGGAGGATAGTGGTAAGACAGTAGATGATTATTACAGTAAAATAATTTTTTTTAAAAAAAACTTTACCTTTAATTTTTTTTTTAAATAATTTATTTTTCTTTCTTCCACAAACTTTAATCTTGAACCTGCTTAATTTGATGGGAAACATTTATAATTTAATGATATAGTCTCATTCTTGGAGAGATGTCAAAGTTATTCGAAAATCTATATTTTTCAAATAAGTATTACACAATCCGATGAAAAAATAATTTACTTATATTCTTTTATACATTGAAAAGTGACTCTAGTATTCAATACCCAAGTTCTTTTACATTATAACTTTTTCAAATAAATTGCTAAGATTTATTCAAGTTCTCATAATACTCTTTACTATCAAATCTAATCATACACACTATCTTTTCATGTTTAAAGCTCAATTTTCTCTTACCAAGCTATATTTTAATCATACTTTCAGTATATAAATTTTATTTTTTAAAATAAAAAATATAATTACTATTTACTAATTAAATAATAACATTAATTTTTTTTATAAAACATAAATTCTATCATATAACGATATTTTCACATCAACTATGAAATCTTCTATGAATTTTTTTTTTTTTTTTTTTTTTTAAAATATATTAAGAGAAAAAAAAAAAGGAAAATTAGCTGAAGGAAGAATCATTATTATATTAAGACATTTATGATATATATGTATATATATGTATGTATGTATGTATATGTGTATGCGCGCTCATGTGTTTGTGTGTGTATTATATTATCTAATTTATAAAAAATTAATTTAGATAAATTTTGAATGGTTAAATATTATTTTTGATTTGATAAATAAATAATAACTTAGGAATGTAACTTAATTTTAATTTTGTTTAATCCAAAAAAAAAAAAAGAATAAATTGATCGATCAAAAAATTAACTAACTTTTTTTACAAAATATTTTTGCCAAAATCATAGTCTATAAGTAAAATACAAAACCTAACACGAGCATGAGGGCCAATCGGTTCGATCCTAATCCGACAGCTAGGAGATTCCAATTTTATCCCAGCTCTCGTTTAAGGTGAACGCCAAACTTTCTACTTCGCCAATAATGAAAAAACTGGGCTTACCAATGTGTTCTTTGCCAGCGATTTGCTCCTCTATACCTACCCACAACTCGGTTTTTGGCGATAGCCTAACCGCCATTCTTCCACCGAGCATGCTGCCAAGAATTCGTACAAACAATGGCTCAGCCGCAGCGAGTTGATAAACCGGCCTCAAAAGAACAATTATCCAACCAACCCCCCCACTGTAATTTTTTTTTTGACGCGAGAAGAGGTTAGGTCTAAAGCCCCTCCCTGCTTATTGCTTTTCTTCTGC
Source organism: Calamus simplicifolius (assembly GCA_900491605.1). NCBI lineage: Eukaryota > Viridiplantae > Streptophyta > Magnoliopsida > Arecales > Arecaceae > Calamus > Calamus simplicifolius. The sequence goes on along the minus strand of UESW01004794.1, from coordinate 486,597 downwards.
TCCAGCGCCAGCAACGTGACCCCCCTCTTAAATTCCCTCACATTCCCCGCTCTCTCCTCGCCTCCCCCCCCCCCCCCCCTTAAAACCACCCCCTCTCCACTCCACTCCATCCATCCCCATTCCCAACGTCTAACAACGGTAACAACAATGGCGGAAAGACTCAACTTCCTTTCGTTCCTCTTCATGTTCTCACTCTTCGCCTCCCTCGTTTTATGCCGAAATATCTCACCGCAAGGCACCGGATCCGCCCCCACAACCGCCACCCTCGACGTCTCCGCCTCCCTCGAGCAAGCCCTCCGCGTCCTCTCCTTCGATCCCCACCAATCCCTCGACCAAGAGATGAAGTCCCTCCACCACGGCGGCCTTACCCTCGAACTACATTCTCGAGACTTCCTCCCCACCGCCGGCCAGGCCAGCCACACCGACTACAAAGCCCTAACCCCGCCGCCTCCGCCGCGACTCCGCCCGGGTGAAATCCATCGCCGACCGCCTCGCCCTAGCCGCCCACGGCATCAAACGCTCAGATCTGAAGCCGCTCGCCGAGGAGAAGGAGTTCGCGGCGTCGGCGGAGGCCATCCAGGGCCCGATCGTCTCCGGGACAAGCCAGGGCAGCGGGGAATACTTCTCCCAAGTCGGAGTCGGGAACCCGCCAAGCTCTTGTACATGGTGCTCGACACCGGAAGCGACGTCACCTGGCTCCAATGCCAGCCCTGCGCCGATTGCTACCAGCAATCTGACCCCCTATTCGACCCCTCCGCCTCCTCATCCTACTCCCCCTCTCATGCGACTCCCCCCGCTGCCGCGCCCTTGACATCTCGGCCTGCCGCAACTCCTCCGGCCGCGGCGGCCGAGGCTCCTCCTGCCTCTACCAGGTCTCCTACGGCGACGGGTCCTACACCGTCGGGGATTTCGCGACGGAGACGGTGACCCTCGGCGACTCCGCCCCCGTCGCCGGCGTCGCCATCGGATGCGGCCACGACAACGAGGGCCTCTTTGTCGGTGCCGCGGGCTCCTTGCCCTTGGCGGAGGGCCCCTCTCCTTCCCTTCCCAGATCTCCGCCCGCCCGTCCTTCTCCTACTGCCTCGTCGACAGGGACTCCTCACGCAGCTCTACCCTCGAGCTCGACGGCACCGCGGCCTCCGACCCTGCGGTGGCCGCGCCCCTACTCCGCAACCACAAGCTGGACACGTTCTACTACGTGGGGCTCTCCGGGGTCAGCGTGGGCGGAGAGATGCTATCCATCCCGCCGTCGGCGTTCGCGTGGACGAGAGCGGGAGCGGCGGGGTGATTGTGGACTCCGGGACGGCAGTGACGCGGCTCCAGCCGGAGGCGTACAATGCGCTCCGGGACGCGTTCCGGAGGGGGACGGCGGGGCTGCCGGCGGCGGCGGGGGTGTCGCTGTTCGACACATGCTACGACCTATCGTCGAAAACCACCGTGGAGGTCCCGACTGTGGCGTTCCATTTCCCGGAGGGTCGGGAGCTCCGACTGCCGGCGAAGAACTACCTCATCCCCGTGGACGGCGTCGGTACCTACTGCCTGGCCTTCGCGCCGACGACGGCACCACTGTCCATCATTGGGAACGTCCAGCAGCAGGGGACACGTGTCAGTTTCGATCTCGACAAATCAGTGGTGGGGTTCACCCCCAATAACTGCTAGTTTTCACTTTCGTTTTTACCTCAGTGCTCCCTTTTTTTTTTTTTTTTAAATTTCTTTTCCTGACTGTTTTACTCTTGTACCGTTGATGCCGTGTCGGTGGGAGTGGTGCACTGTAGGGACTCTGTTTTCATCAGACGGTTCGTTGCCATAAAGGCGCTGCGGATCATATCATGAGATGGGGCCGTTGTGGTGGCTTGGGGTGGTGATTTAAAATGGGTAGTTATGAGTTGTCTTGCGTCATCCGAATATATCATATAAGCAATCTTTTTAAATTAGATCTCAGCCGCTGGAGGATGTTTGTCCGTGTTAACTGGCCGGAGGCAACGAGGACACGTTTGTTGGAGCCTGGCCACCACCGCCTTGCATCGTGAGTTGGTTGGTGGTGTAGATGACATAGAGTGCATTCCAGCATGATCATGGCGTTGCGTGAGTTGAGCAAGCATGGCCGTGGAGTTATGCCTAAACTGCTCCCGTGAATTGCGTGTCGTTTCTTGAAAATCTAGCGAGGCTAAGACTAGATTTTGATGCAAAGGTCATGAGTTAGGTGTGTGCCGTATGCTCGGTTTGGAAGCTTATCTTTAGGCCTATGTATGACATGTGACCCGGCGATTGGTGCATCGAAATTTAGTTGCGGGGCAGAGTTACGCCCGTGGTGATGATGTTCGTTGTTGCATCTAAAAAACTATAATTATTCGTTTGCTAATATTTATCTCAAAGTTCTCCACACTATTCGGTGCGCTGCATTCGCCCCAAACCAAACGCCTTGCGGCGACCTAAAGCTATTTCCCACTGAGATCTAGAGTGGGCACTAGCCGCCCAGGCCCTGATGGGCCGTGTCAGGCATGGCCTGACACTGCTACAGTATGCCGGCACGGCCCGTGTCGTGCCGGCCCAGAAAATTTTTTCTGTTGGCCCAGCACGGCACGGCCATGACGGGCCTGGCAGCCGGCCTGTGCCGGCCCAGGTGGGCCGTGCCGGCAGGCCCAGGTGGGCCGTGCCCACCTGGGGCCTGGCCCATGCACAGCTCAAATAAAAAATTTTATAAAAAATATAATTTTTTTTGATAAATTAAAAAATTATTAAAAATAAAGAAATTTTATTAATATAAAGCCACCATAATGGTGGGGGGTTTGGCACAGACCCCTACCAGTTTATTAATTTAAAATTAAAATGGTACAGAAGGGATGGGGGCTAGGCCTGACCTCTAGAACATAATACAATAAGTAAGAAGAAAAAAATAGAAAGATCGCAACCATCGGATCATCGCCGATCGAATGGATTGCAACCGTCGGATCGATCATCGCCGATCGGGATCATGGCTTGGATCGATCGTAACTATCGAATCATCTTCGATGGGATAGATCGTAATCGTTGGATTGATCATCCCTGATCGGGATCATGGCTTGAATCGATCGCATCCGTCGGATCGTCTCCGATCAGATCGATCACAACGGTTCGATCGATCATCACCAATCAGGATCATGGCTTGGATTGATCGCAACCGTCGGATCGATCATCGCCGATCGGGATCATGGCTTGGATCGATCACAACCGTCGGATTGATCATC